>JAWQEG010003727.1:0-62767 GCA_033782935.1 Petrolisthes cinctipes | reverse complement strand
ACGTTTTTACACTGAACTGCAAAAGAACTTTTTCAGTATCAGAGTGGTAAACTATTGGAATAAACTCCCGGCATCTGTAGTAGCAGCGAATACAGTAGAAACCTTTTCACATAGCATCGACATATATTTTCAAGAAAAAGGTTTTTAGAATTCTCTTTTTCATTTTTTGTTTCTTTTAGTAGTTGTAGTAAGTAGATGTTAGAATTAGGTTTCCACTACTTTTCCTACTTTCCTATAAAATTTCCTTGTTCATTCTTTATTAACGAACAAGGTGTTATTTTCTATCTGTTTTTCCAACCGGGATACCAGGTGAAGTGGTGGGTGGGGTGGAGTCTTGTCCTTTATCTATCCTTTCCCTCAACACGTAGTCTAGATTAACGTAGTTAAACAGGTAAACCTTGTATAAGGCCACTATGAGCCTCCTTTTGCCTGTACTTCCTTTGTATTCCCTGACCTTTTCCTTATCGTCCCCAGCCTTTCTCTCCCACATTCTTAGCTATTTTCCCTCTCTCCCTCTTCCACATTCTGCGCTCATTTCTCTGTCTCCCTCTTCCACATATTCATAATCGTCGCCAGCCTTTCTCTCCCACATTCTCCGCTCTTTTCCCGCTCCCTCTTACACATATTCCGCAACTCCAGAGCAATACTCATTTTCTCTTCTCCTAGAGTAACCTTCCTCAACCTCCTCCTTTATTTCTCTTCTAACCTTACTCTCGCTCCTCCTCTTTTCCATTACCAATTTCCTCTTACAGGTTATTTCCATTATATATCTCACACACACAATCTCTCTCTCTCTCTCTCTCTCTCTCTCTCTCTCTCTCTCTTATTTTACCTTCTTGTCACCTAAAACGCTCTCACTTTACGTCAAATCATTCTCTCACTTATAATACAACACCCCTCCTTTCGTTCATTACACCATAATTATCCCTCAGCATATACCCTTCCCTGCCTACCACATCCATTCATCACTTGCACCCACCAACTCCTCTCTGTCACCCACTCCTGCCATATCACCACTTCACGTATCACCCTCTCGTTTACACCCCAATCTTCGTCACCTCTTATACCTTCCACTTCACCTCCCCCAATATTACTGTAACTCCCACTCACGTTATGTCAGATGGTGGTGATTGGAGTGGATATGAAACCGGGGGGTAGTGGAGTGAGAGTGAGGATGTGTGTGTGTGTGTGTGTGTGTGTGTAAAGGAGGGAAGAAGGTGGCTGAGGGGTGAAATTGGAGTGGGTGAAGCGAGAAGGAAGATATGAGAAAGGAAATATGATTGAGTGATACGAGACGGGGTGAAATGGGGAGGGGTATCATGAGACAAACAGACAGGCAATCTGAGAGAGAGAGAGAGAGAGAGAGAGAGAGAGAGAGTGTCGGTGATGTCATAATATACAGTAGTTTAGACTACGGTATCATTATCACCATCAATCATTTCCTTCATAATACTCCCTCACTATCAACTCATTCTTCTCTATAATACTCAACACCTTCTTATCATCTCACAATTCACTTCATCTCATTATCATCTTTCCCACCGTCGCTTGGCTAACAATTGCAACGCGAGCTCTTATCGATGTTAGTTGAGATAATTTTACTTTAATAGGAAGATCAGCATAGAAGTAAATCCCACAGTATGTAATCATTCAACTATCTTCCACTTCAGCAGTACAGAATTAAGGTGAAAAAGGAACTAAAGAAATGAAAATTATATGAGTTCGGGAAAGGGGATGGGAGAAGTGTGAGGAAGGCGAGGAAACCCTGGCACTTGCCTTACAAACTTTCAGTCCGGGGAGAATTTTTCGTCCGTACATATTGTGGATTTTCTTTCAGTATCATGTTGCTGTCGTTGTCATCGTTTTGTTGTTGCTAACTGATATACCATGGAAGATGGGCTGATTTTTTTTTTTTTTTTTTCATTTCACAACTGTCAAGAATATTATGAACACACTACATAAAGCATCATTAGTTTTCTATTTATAATCGACCACTTATATTGGCATCGGCGTCCCTTTGGTCCCAAGAGAAATATCAGTTCTGCGGATATCTGATATACAACACTCTTTCTGTGTTCTTGAATTTAGGCTAACAAGGATAGATTAGTGGAAGGCTTCTCCCTACCCAACAATCCCTCCAGCTTTCTCTGGTAACGAAACTGTTGGAAGGGAGACCAAGCAGTAAAGAAAAACTACTGTGGAATTTTGAATAAGAAAGAACTTGGCAAAATAGTTCATCTAACGCTACATCCTAAAATGAAGAGAGAGTCTTGCGCGTATTGATTATTCGACAGCATAATATGTGAGTTGGGTGTTACTTTCGAAATATTTGGCTAGATGTTTCTTTAAAGTTTCTATTGTGTGACAGTTGCTATACGTTTGCAGGCAGACCATTCCAATTATTTACCAAGCTAATAGCAAAGTGTTTAGTTTCATTTGCACGGAATCGTTTGCCCATGATTTTGTATTATAATGGTTTATTCTTGTGTGTGACTCGTTAATGTAATGATATGGTCGTGTATATTCAATTGCTAGGTCACCTATTAATCTACGTTTCGTTAAACTGAATAGATTTAATTCTTTAATCTTCTTTTTTTGAAGTAGGGTGACCATAACTGGACACAGTATTCTACCCAGGGGCCTACTGCGAGTTGTATATAGTGTTAGGATAGTGTTTTCTATTTCGAATTCGAAGGCTTTCCCAATAAATCCAATTAGTTTGTTTGCTGGTTTTACTAGAGGAGAGGAGAGGCAGGAAAGGTAGAAGAAAGAAAGAAAGAGAGCTGAGGTAGAGAAGGTAGAAGGAGGAGAGGCGGGGAGGGGAGGGTAGAATAGAAAGGAGAGGAGAGGAGGGGAGGGTAGAATAGAAAGGAGAGGAGAGGAGGGGAGGGTAGAATAGAGAGGAGAGGAGGGGATAGGAGAGGAGGGGATAGGAGAGGGGAGGGCAGGAGAGGAGAGGAGGGTAGGGTAGGGGAGGGTTAGGCTAGGATAGAGAGGAGAGGCGCAGGGATCGATGTGGGTGTGAAGAGTGTGGAGGTGGCCCCACTAGGCTCTGCATGTGGCCCGCATCTTGTTCCCTCCACCTCTCTCTCTCTTCTTCTCCTCTCTCTCTGTCTCTCTCTCTCTCTCTCTCTCTCTGCTTCATTTCCTCAGTCTCTATCTCCTTGCTATCTTCTTCTTTCCCCGTCTCACTCTCCTCCTTTCGTTTCCTTGCTTCCTTTTTTTTCCCTTCCCTTGGCATATTTTTCTTTCTGTCTCTGCTTCATTTCCTTGTATAATCCCTCAGTTACTTCAGCTTCCGTTCCCTTTAGGCTACTTCTTCTCTTAGTTTCTTCCTCTCTCTCTCTCTCTCTCTCTACTAGTGCTTCCTGCCATCCCCTTCCCTTATTACTCCCTCTCGTTTACCCTAGGCGGGGTTATTGGCTTCAGTGATGTAGGCAATATATAAGGGATTTTGACGCTCCTTCGGTCTAGAGTCAATCACACTTTGCTCTTCAACTAGCCCTCATGTATTTTGTTTTTGTTGTTTTCAGAGCTTGTTATCACTATCTCCTTCTCCGGCAACATGTACACAGTACAGTTGACCACAAGAATTCATGCACAGGCTATATGGAAAGAGGTCATTATTTTGAAAGTACTGCAATAAATGGTCTACCAAGTGACTCAGTGATTATATAAAAAAAAAAACTATTATAGTGTTGTACTGCAGTTGCGTAGTCTTACATTTTCTGTATGTTGTAAACCCTCGAAAACAACAGCGTGTGTACGAATTCTTGTGGTCAAATAGTAGCCTACATCTCAAGCTGCTGTTCTAACTGTTAATTGTGTTTCCTTCCAATCAATGCCTCTCCCTTCTTTCCTATCCTTTCCATCTCTTCTTGCTCTCTCCACCCTACTGCAATTTATCTCCCCTCACGTTCGTCTACTCTCTTTCCCCTTCCTTGTCTCCCTCTTCCTCAAACCTTTCTTCTCCTCTCCACTCTTTTACCTTGGGTCCTCCTTCATCCCTTCACCCTCTTCTATCCTATCCTCTCCTCTCTATCACTTCACCCTCTACTATTTAATCCTATCATTCTTTCATCCCTTCACTCTCATCTATCCTATCCTCTCCTCTCTATCATTTCACCCTCTACTATTTAATCCTATCATTCTTTCATCCCTTCACCCTCATCTATCCTATCCAATCATTCATCCCTTCACCCACATCTATTCTACCCCTTCACCCTCTTCTATCCTATCCTATATCCCTTCACCCTCTTTTATCCTATACTATCCTATTTCACCACCATTCTCCTCTACCCACGATGGCTGAGTGATCACTGCTGCTGACTACAGGGCGGTTTAGTATACTCGTCGTAGATTCGGATCCCAGGAAGGGGCAGCTGGAGGAAGTGTTCTCGGTTCCCAATTCACCCTCTTACGTTTGGTTGGTTGGTTAATTGAGGACCCTGTGATCGTGTATGAGACTTGGTGGCTTCTGATTCCTCCTGACTATTTCACGAAACAAGCTCCTTGAATATAGGTGGTGTTTCCTGTCAATGATTGAAGGACTCACTAACCTCCAATTTTCATACTACATACATCACGGGGGTCCTTATGGGGAAAAATCTCTATTGTTGGTGAATTGGAAGGCTACTGATTTCTCCAAAGTATACCAGGAAACAGACGACCTCTATGTAACTATGGTAGGGGATCTGTTTCGTAGCTTTGTTTGGAGGAGACAGAATGGAAATATAAGGTTCTTCACAGGCTCGTAAAATAAAAACACAGAGTACAGTTATTTACTCATTTTCCCCCTGGATATTGTAATTCTGTGTTGGTGGTGTGTGTCTGTGTGTGTGTGTGTGTGTGTGTGTGTGTGTGTGATAGGAGTAATTCAACCCCCTGGATATTGTAATTCTGTGTGTGTGTGTGATAGGAGTAATTCAACCCCCTGGATATTGTAATTCTGTGTGTGTGTGTGTGTGTGTGTGTGTGTGATAGGAGTAATTCAACCCCCTGGATATTGTAATTCTGTGTGTGTGTGTGTGTGTGTGTGTGTGTGTGTGTGTGTGTGATAGGAGTAATTCACCCCCTGGACATTATTAGTGCATTTGTCGCGGCTTCTAGCCGCTTAAATTGTATTTATTGGTTTGTGAAACCAGTACAGCTGGTTGCTATAGAATATGCCCCTTCACAAGCCCAGGCCCCGTGTAGGCATAATCTGGGTTGGAAGGGTCAATTCCGTGACGTTCATCAGAAGTAAATAAAAATTCAAATCTGGCGCTGTACTGATAGTGGAGCCACCTGGAGGTGGTGAGGTGAGGTATTAAGCCCCTCCTCCGCTGAATACCGCTCGTCCACTCAAATGAGAAAGAAGTGAGTGTCTGCCGCATCGGGAGGTGGGTGGGACAGTAAAAGCTGTACTGGTTTCACAAACCAATAAATACAATTTAAGCGGCTAGAAGCCGCGACAAATGCACTATTATTGGTATAGTGAAACCAGTACAGCTGGTTGCTAAGCATGCGATGCGGTAGGTGGGAGGTGAGGTGGAGGCAATCACGTGCTAGTTAAGAGTGGTTGAGAGCGGAGGGCAGGAAAGGTAACCGAGCCCGGTGAGGCAGCAGCTAACGCCCCTCCCGACACTGGCTAGGTGAAAAGCCGTGGTGGGGGAGAAGTAGCGTATACCATAAAACCGTAGACCATTCTGTTATAGACCAGAATTGTTACACATAAAGTCTTTATAGGTAGACTCAAGGGTTCGGGTCTAGGAGAGGAGGGGGGAGGTTCCCATGGATACTCCCCCCCCCCCCTTTCCTTCCCCCCCCATCCCCCCCCCCCCCCCCCTTATTCAAGTCTTCTGAGTTAGGGCTATGGCCCTCGCTCAGGTAATGTAATCCCGAGGGGATGAAGGAGGACACTAGGATCCAGATATCCTGTGTAATAATATCTCCTGTCACTCATCTTAGTTAATAATTGTTTGGAAAATGAATACACAAGAATTCCGTAACAATGTAATTTATTATATATTCTCTTTCACCATATGTACACGTGAAGAATGGGGATGAGTATGAAGCTGTACAAGATGTGGATGAGGTCTGGGATGATGTGACGGGACTTAAATCACCCGACCTTTTCTCTTCGGGCGGCCCCTCCCCCCCATGTGTCTCCCGCGGGGACCCTGGGGAATAGGAGGTGGAGTACCCATAGCCACACAGGGGGTAGGGGAGAGCGAGTGGAACAGGTACCTCGTCCTGAAGGAAGAAGTGGACGCCCAGCCCCCTAAATCCCTGACCCTCTCCACCGAGTGAGTCCTGAGGAAGGCGAGGGAGGCGGCCACGCCCCTAACGCTGTGAGCCCTCGGGGCGTGTCCGGGATCCCCGTTCTCTATCACTCGGCAGAGAAGGCGAGCGATTGACCTAGGGAAGAGAGGGTTACCGGACCTAGAGTTGTAGAAGAGGTGGTCCGGAGAAGCCCCTCTCGTCGCCTCCACGTATGCAACAAAGGCGTGGACTGGGCAGAGGGGGTGGAAATTTCCATCCCTCAGGAACGAGGGTACTGCGAGAGGGCCAATTCTGTCGTCAGCCTGCTCGTTCTTAGCTAGAAAAGCAGGGGAGGGGGAAATGGTTAAGAAAGTAAGGTTAGGGGTTACTGAAGAAAAGGCTGTGTGACGGGTCAGGGCTGCCAACTGAGAAGCCCTGTAACCTGTAGCTAAGGCGAGCAGGAAGAGAGCTTTCTGGAGGAGGTGACAAACCTCCAGAGGGACCCCCTCGAAGGTCAGGTAGGAAAGGACACGATGAAGGGACCAGGAGGGTGCCTGGGCCCGGTGAGGTGCGGTCCCCGCCCGAATCCCCATCCTCAGGAGAGAGAGAGGCCTCTCCGAAACCTTAATGTTAAAACCCAGGAGGAGGGGATCAGACAGGGCTGCGTGATGCGCAAGCACCGTCGCCGGGGCCCTGTTGGTGGAATCGGCGAGCCACGTGAGGAATTCCAGGACTGTGTCCTCCGAGATGACCCTGGAGGGGTGTCTTCGCAAGAAGTCCTGGAATCTTTTCCAGCACGATTCGTATTGTCGCACCGAAGACTGACGATGAGCCCTCAACATCTTGTCCACTGTCTCCTTAGTGAACCTTTTGCTGAGGACTCCCCGTAGAAACTCCAAGCGTGTAGTTTCAGTGACGCTTGGAGTGGTGCAGACAGGGTGCTGGAGAGGCACGCCGATCCCAACTGAAGGGGGTGCGGGCACCACCGGGACAACTCTCCGAACCACGGCTGTGCTGGCCAGCGGGGGGCTATGAGGAGAACCCTCCCCCTGAAAGTGCGCAGCTTGAGGATCGCCTTCAGGAGGACTGAAGTGGCTGGGGGTGGGAAGAGGTAGAGATGACCCCACCTGTTCCAGTCCTCCGTGAAGGCGTCCGGGCCTCCCGCCTCTGTTCTGGATGAGAAAGTCAGGAACAGAGGGAGTAGGGCCGTGGATGGGGAGGCGAATAGGTCCACCTCCGGTGTCCCGTAGCGAAGGCAGAGAGACTCGAACACAAGGGGACGCAGTTGCCACTCGACTGACGTCCCCCTGAACCTGGATAGGGCGTCCGCCCAATCGTTCTCCCGCCCTGGCACGTAGCGGGCCGAGAGGTGAATGTCCCTCTTGGCCGCTATTGCGAAAATCTGTTCTGACAGGGACAGGAGAATTTCCGACCGTACGGTGCCCTGTTTCTGTAGGCACTGCACGGCCGCAACGTTGTCCATATCGAAGCGGACGCCTATCCTGGCAAACTGAGGGTGTCTGTTGAGCCATTCCTTCGCTACCATCAACTCCCGGGCGTTGATGTGCAGTAGCCTTTCCCCTTCCTTCCATCCCCCGCACCGTTGATGTCCCAGGCAAGACTGGTATCCCCAGCCTACGTCCGATGCGTCTGTCGCCACCGTAATCCCCGGGGGAGGGAACACCCAGGGGACCCGCTGACGCAGGGCACCGGGACGTAGCCAGGGGCGAAGGAGGCGGTGGAGAGAGGGGGACACTTGCCTGGGAAGGTCCCTGTGTGTGGGGGACAGGTGGAGGTTTACCTCCCGCGTCAGCCTCCTGTGTTTCAGTCGTCCCAGGGGCATTGCAGGGGCCGCGAAATTTAGGGACCCGAGCAATGATTCCCACTGGCGGCGAGAGAAAGTACGGGAAAAATGCGCCCGGCGGACGTGGCGGAGGGTCCGGCGGGCGTTGTCTGGAGCGAGAGAGAGGGTGGCCGAAAGAGAGTCCCACTCTATTCCTAGCCAACACAGCTTGCGAGTGGGGGTGAGAGAGGACTTGGGGATGTTCAACAGAAACCCCATTTCCTCTAGCACTCCCCTCGCTACCCGGACGTTGTTTGCTACCTGCTCCTTGGAAGGGGCGTGAAGCAACCAATCGTCCAGGTACATGAGGGTGGGGACACCCGCCTCTGCCAGACGGGATGCCACCACCCTCACGAGTTTTGTGAAGACTCGCGGAGCTAGAGAAAGACCGAAAGGGAGCCTGGTAAACTGGAACGTCTCGGTCCCCACCTGGAAGGCCAGAAAGCGGCGAAACCTGGGGTGGATCGGGACGTGCCAGTAAGCATCCTTGAGATCCAGGGATGCTAACCAGTCTCCCTTCCTCAGAACTGTGCGGACCTGAGCAACCGAAACCATCCTGAAATGTAAAGTTTTCACGAATTTGTTTAGCTTGCTCAGGTCCATCACCAATCTCGTTTTTCCCTGATCCTTTTTGGGGACCGTGAATAAACGAGAAAGAAAGACCCTTCCCGTCGCCCGCTCCACTACCCCTTTTTCCCGCATTTCCCGCACATGCGGGACGACCGAAAGTGACACTTTGGTTGAGGCAGGAGGTAGACGTAGTGGCTGTAACGGGAGAAGACAGGTGTCAGTGAGAGTACCGTTAATCCTAATCCCCCGGGGCCCGAGGGACCCGGGGTGGTTGGGGGGAGAATGACAGGAGAGGCAGAGATTTTGACCGCAAGGGAAAATCTGATTTTGACCTAACGGTAGCCCAAGGACGGGATTAGGCATAATTCATATGTCAGACAGTAAGGATGACAGTTACTCACCGGAACAGTAATCCAGGGCCATGACAGGCCCTGGCGAATTATCCTTGCTGCCCAGCCGTGGGTGGGCCAGGCTGCTGACCACCCTGTGAGGCAGCCCAGAGTGGGACCCTCAAGTGGCGCGGTCCTTCTGGGAGGGGTGGTTGAAGGACTTGGGCTTCGCGAAGGGCTTGGCGACCTGTCCCCTTCCTCGAAAAGGCTGCTGGCCCCTCTGGGAGGGCCTGTTGTGTGCTCTCGGGGGAGTGGGATAGGAGGGCCTCGGTAGCCTGGAGGGCTGGGAGGGCCTCCGGGGCTGGTAGGCTGGTCTGGCTGGCTGTGGGGCACGTGGCCTACGGACAAACAGAACGATTAGGACCCAAAATAGACCCGAAAAATCCTTTCAATTCACCCCGTGACAACTCGGGTAAGACGAACACGAGAGGTACTTACTTGGAGGTGGAAGGTTTTGGTAAATTAATTACCGTTGGGAGGGAGGCGAAGATCGTGTCTGTCGCCGGTTGGTCAAAGAGGGCGGGGGACAAGGGGACAGCTCGTACCACTCCCCTCTGTGCCATTTCTGGCGCAGATTTAGCTGCCGCTTGGCGGGCTGCCAGTCTCGCCTCGGCGAACGCCTTCGCCTCCTCCCGCATGAAGTGGGTAGCCATTGCCGCCACGCCCTCCATCACGGTGGCCATGGAAGAGAGGGTGTCACTGTAAGGGGTAAACAAAGAAAGAACCGAGCGAACCCGGGGATAAGTACCCGGGAGTAACAGGGAGACCCTTCACCCAGCATCCCTACAAACATGATACACGAGAAAGGTACTCACGCTAGCTGTACACCCGACATCTCGTGGTAGGAGTTTGTTAGGGCGTTGAGGCAGTCCCTAATCAAAGAGGCGGCTGCTCCCGTGGAGATGGTGTGGGCCAGCTCCAGACGGGTAGCAGACTCCGCCTGCCTCAATTTACCATCGGGCTCCTTCAGCTGATAGGGGACCGGGGGCTCCTTCTCCGTCTTCCACAGGCACTCCCTCAAGCCCGGGGGAGCCCGGGAATGAGGGAGGATGACGGGGAAAGACGGAGGAGGGGGCTTCCTGGGCGCGTTGTTCCTCTGGTGGTCCAGGGACTTAAGGAGAAGGGCTGGAATATCCAGGTCCCCTTCACCCTTATCCCCCGGGAAGTACGCGTCCGGGGAAAGGAGGAGAGCCGTGTTACCGTGTGAGCGGTCAATCCTCCAAGCCCCGGACAAGTGTAGCTGGCTGTACTCCACCAGGAAACCCATCGCGTCCAGGGTAGCCGCAGAGGACACCCTAGCTGAAGTGGGTAAGGGCGCTGAGATAGGACGGACCTTGTAGAAGGGAATAGCCTCGCCCTTCTCATCCGCCCCCCACTTCACCACGACGTCATCCCTCCGTATCCACACGTCTGGTTGAGCTGTGTCCGGAGACCAGGCCACCAGTCTGCCCTCCTCCGAAGAGTGGGTCCAAGCAGGAGGAAGGAGAGACCAAGAGTAGGGAAGGTATCCGTCTCCTGAAGGAGGGGGTGACGGGGACGGGGGTGCGGAGGTAACCAACTCCTCAGCTACGTCCCCCGACGGAGACTCGAGCCCTGGGGAAACGGGAGGCACGAAAAGGACTCCCACATCCCCGGGAGGACTCGAGCCCTCGACGGGAGCAGCAGCGGGAGGCGGGGGAACAGGAGCGGGTTCCGTAGCGACAGCCTGAGGTTGCGCGACGGAAGCCCCAGGAAAAGCGTGAGGAATAAGGGTGTGGAAGATTTTAACTATCTTCCTCGACGAGGGGCTGTCCCCCCCCCGCTTACCCCTGCGGGAATTGCGGGCGGGCGAAGGAGAGCTCCCCGACGACGAAGAAGAGGAAGAGGACGACGAAGACGAGGAGGAAGGAGAACGGCGACGAGCACGGGACTTCCTGGAGTGGCGGGACCTTTTAGCCGAACGCTTGCGTCCTCTAGAGAGGCCTGAGGAGCCAGCTCTAGCAGGAGGCGAAGCTGGGGGTTCCCTGCTGGGCCCTTGTACCGGTGAGGCAGTCGGGGGAACCAGCGCGACAGACTCGCTCGCTTCCCGGGGGGATAAGCCCCGAGAAGGAGTCGTAGTACCGTCTAGGGAAGCAGGCTCAATCTCTCGGGCCTCAGGAGGTTCTAGCCCCTGAGACTCCGAGAGACAGGAAGAAGGGTAACGGGTCCTGAATAAACCCAGGTCCGCTCCCAAAATCGGGTCCACCCACGCCAAAGAAGAACCGTCTCGTTTGTGGGCCATTCTCCTAGCCCTCGTCCACGCCATACGAAGAGAAGCAAGGGCAGGGAGTTTGGAGCGGGCAGAAGGGGAGGTAACCCGACACAACTCAGCCCAGGGGCGGCACACACCACACGCCAAAGGGTCGTAACCCAAGGGAGTGAAGCAGGGTGCGTGAGGAGAACAGTGCAGGTGTCCGTCAGGCGAGACCCGCACGGTACATCCTGAGGCAGCACAAAGGGCACGAGTAGGCTGGGGGAGAAAAGAATACATAAACATGGGTTAACACGTGCAAACACTGGAACACAAACCCATCCTCCCCGAAGGAAAGAAGCGCGGGACACGCCCGCTGAACCTGGGGACCAGAACACAATCCCCCACACTCGCGCAGCCGCCCAGGGAAAAAAACCCCGTAAAACCAAAATCGTCCGCCACATGGAGCGGGTAAAAAGGAGGCCCCCCCGGACCGAAGAACCAGAAGGAGGGGTAGGAGGGGACCCGATAGCCTGAGAAGAAACACTCCAGGCTGAAATTGGAAAAAACCCCAAAATAAAATAAAAAACCCCCGCTCGGGAGAGGAAGGGAGAACCAGGGCACAATTCTCCCTCCCCCTTACCGAGAGGGGACACATAATAATCGGGGGAGGTAAGAGGAAGGTCTGCAAAGACCCCATGTGGTCACCACGTGGAGTGGGGAAGTCCCACGTGGAACCCACTAATCTCGCTAAAAACCCCAGAAAACCCCGATAAAATACACATGAAGAATGTACTAGTGGCAGGAGGGACAGTGAAATAGGGGACAGACGGAGAAAAACTCCGAAAACAGGGGCTGAAAAGCCCCCTTCGCTTAAGGAAAGAACTAAGTCCTAACGAAGAAAAAAACCCCATAAACACATAAAAACCCTCCTAGAAAACACACAATATACATCTGCAAAGCAGGCCAGCCACTAGAACACAAAAGAAAAATTAGCAGGAACACGCGACACAATACCATAGCGTAGCAGCGAGGAGCGTAGATGTTGACAGGCGTGTGTTCCGCGACAGAGTGGACGAGCGGTATTCAGCGGAGGAGGGGCTTAATACCTCACCTCACCACCTCCAGGTGGCTCCACTATCAGTACAGCGCCAGATTTGAATTTTTATTTACTTCTGATGAACGTCACGGAATTGACCCTTCCAACCCAGATTATGCCTACACGGGGCCTGGGCTTGTGAAGGGGCATATTCTATAGCAACCAGCTGTACTGGTTTCACTATACCAATAAAACTCTGTATTGATGGTGAATGTGTTGGTTCGATGATGATCTTTTATGTTATCCTTCAAGAAACGCTATAAGTGAAGAGACACGACTTTTGCCACCGACTGTACCTACCTCTCCCATTACCCTGCCATTTTCTTTCCCTTCCAGCAGTACCTCCTGTCTCTGGCCTACTTCCATTCATACGTCTTGTCTTTATGAGAGATGTGATCTTTTATATACTCTCTCTCTCTCTCTCTCTCTCTCTCTCTCTCTCTCTCATCTCTCTCTCTCTCTTATCATTAGATCTTCCCACTCCTTTTTCACCCTTTTCAGTTTCTCTCTCTCTCTCTCTCTCTCGCTCTCTCTCTTATCATAGGATCTTCCCACTCCTTTTTCACCCTTTTCAGTTCCTCTCTCTCTCTCTCTCTCTCTCTCTCTCTCTCTCTCTCTCTCTCTCTCAATTCTGAATTTTCCAAGCTGCCCGCATTTTGCTCCCTAACACACCCACACCACTGCCACCAGAGGGAGAGGAGGAGAGGTAGGGAGGAGATAGTGCCCTTGTATCCTTCCATTGTTCTCCATATCCTCACGGTTGTATTCCTTTAGTCAAATCCGACGGACTGACGAGTGGCTTAAAGTGTAAATCCCCTAAAAGACTCTTGAAGGGCAGATCTCAAACAGTTATCAAATTCATTCTAAGTCCATATCATTTATTTTATTCATTATCTATTTATATATTTATAGCGTACCCGATGAAAGGACCTAAGGAAGTGCCTACAAAATAATACATCTTTTATCGCCACTCGCTTGGTACTGTTTTAGATGTATTGAAACCCGACCCAATAGACTATAAATACTGTCCTTTGTGACATTTTTATTTACGATCACGGATTGTGTTGGACTGACATATGTGGAGTAGTTGTGTTGAAGGGTCCAAAGAGAGTGTGGGTGAGAGGGGAGGTGTGCTGGTAGGGTTGGGACGGGGTTATGTAATGTGTGTTGGCTCTCTCTCTCTCTCTCTCTCTCTCTCTCTCTCTCTCCTCTGGCTATTTATCTAGCAGTCCACCTATCAATATAAATCTACAATACAGGCTCTCAAAAATCTCCATACATTCCGAGGTTGGATCTTGTCGTGAAAACAGTACCTACTCCATACTCAACATTTGGTAATAAAAAAAATCCTATAAGAAATCTATGATAAACCACATGCTACACAAAATAATAAAGGCTGTTTTGTCTGTTTCACTTGTGTACTTGGGTCGTCATGTCGTCCAGTCAGAAACAAAAGTCGTGTCTATTCCTACCCAAGGTGTGTGTAATCAATCGCTTGCTTTTTGGTGCAGCTGTCATCACTCACATACGGTATATATAGTACATGAATGGTTATAGATCAATGCTTTACCGGCCAGTAGATCTCACTGCTTTAGAGTCATTGTCTAGATGGTAAAAAGTAAACGAATACTCCATCACAAGGCAAAAAAAATCTAATTAAAAAAACTTCTGGTAAAAATCGAAAAAAGGTCTGTTTGTAGCTGCAGCTGTACCCCACAAAGCTTGACGTCGTGGGCAAAAACATTCGAAGTGTTGACGTCAGTGTGTTGTGTGTCTATAGAGTCATCGTACCGGTCATACCACGCCACCGTCAACACCACGATTATTTTTGCCTACGACCCCCAGTGAAAGTTATGAGATTCTCCGAGAGGCCGCACTCATGACTCGATACACTCCATCCAACTGGGTGGTGGGTACACGAGTTAATTAGTCCCAGTTTACTCTCGTCTTGGTGAAGTGTTTGGCCGACAAAAAATAACAAACAACTTGGTGCTGTGTTTCCAAGTCAGGGATGGAGGTGATGATGATGATGGTGGTGGTAACAATTGGGGTGATGGTGGTGATAGAAAAGCAATGATAGGGATGTTGGTGGTGATGGTGGTTACGTTGTGTGGGGGAGAGTGACGGCAGAGGTAGTGTGTGTGTGTGTGTGTGTGTGTGTGTGTGTGTGTGTGTGTGTGTGTGTGTGTGTGTGTGTGTAATATATATTGTTAATATTCTACCATCGACAAACACACACACACACACACACACACACACACACACACACACACACACACACATACACGCAGGGGCAGGTTTTGTTTCCCTTTAATAATACAAAGATCTATTCAAATGTTCATGAATAATTCGTTGCAGGGCAAATATATAATATCAGCGATTTAACTTTACACCATCATTAGAGACACAACGAGTAGCAGATTATTAACTCTTCTATATTATCGATCCAACATACATACACATGAACTTACTGTAGTGAACCATGATTTAAGGGCATGTTACAGTGTTGGACAAACTGATTCCTCCAAACTATTCCAACCAACATGCTAGTCCTACCATTAGTGTTGTTATTCTGGTCCTTTTTCCTGGCATACTTTGGAGGAATCAAGGCACTCCAACAGACCGTAAGTATACTATCCCCTTCAGGGCCTAGGCATATGTAGCTATTGCACTGTACTGTACACTCGGATATCATAGTCTCTCGCCCACCTGAGGCTATGGTATCCGAATGTACCTATAAGCAGTTCGACTTTACACTACGAATTTACTTTAAGGACCTGTGATTGTGTATGAAAATTGGAGGCTTCTGATTCCTCCTGACTCCCACGAAACAAAGCTCCTTCCATATACAGTAGGTGGTGTTTCATGGCAATATTTGAAGGACTCATTTACCTCCAATTTTCTGACTACATCACAGTGTCCCTTAATATAATATAAAAATGCTAGTTTTAAGATATGGTACAAAAACATAAAGACGTAATACATGTACTAAAACAAGGACATATATATTAACACACACACACACACACACACACACACACACACACACACACACACGGGTAACCTACGCCATTATTACCTTATAAGAGTTCCACCCAATTAAATAAAAGAGAACAAGGTGTAAAATAGACGAACAAGAGACAAGAATGTGCTGATGAGGTCTTCGTGTTGGCATTATGAAAGGACTGGATCTCTCTCTCTCTCTCTCTCTCTCTCTCTCTCTCTCTCTCTCTCTTCCATTATCACCAGTAGCCTGAAGCACTCACAAAGCCTACCGCAATAGCAGAAAATGTGGTGTGTGTGTGTGTGTGTGTGTGTGCAGACGTAAATTTAGATTAACCCCATAAAAATCACACACAAAATCAGGGATCAGAAAAACAAACAGACCAAACGACACACACACACACACACACACACACACAAGAAAAAATAATCTGAGGGACTGTAGCGTTGTGGGTGTGTGAGGAAAGAGAAAAAGTCTGTGTGTACATTAGGAGAGAGAGAGAGAGAGAGAGAGAGAGAGAGAGAGAGAGAGAGAGAGAGAGAGAGAAGGTTGGAAGCGAGAGAGTGTATGGAGAGAGTAAATGATGAGGTGGGAGAAAGAGTAGATAGAGTTGGATGTAGAGGAAAGGTGTAAGAGAAGAAGGAATGATAGAAGCGAGGGAGAGATGCAAGATACGACAGAGGGAGAGCAAGAGAGATAATGTGTCAAGAAAAGGAGGGTAAAAGGGTTTGTGGGTAAAGAAGAAATAACGAGTAAGGTAAAGAGAATATGAAAGTAAGATGTAAGGAGAATGTAAGAGAAATATGTGGAGGAAGCAAGGGTAAAGGGAGGACAGGAAAGAAAGGAAAAGAAAGTAATGAGAGAGTAGGTTGTGGAAGGGGGAAGAGTAAGGGATGGAGAATAACGTGGAAGGAAGGAGAGTAAGGGAAGGAGTAAGTTAGAATAAGCAAGAGAAAATAATGAGAGAGTAAGAAGTGGAGAGAAGAAAGTAGAGTAAGGAAAATAGGAAAGTTGGGAGGGATGAGGGAAGGTAGAGAGAGATGGGGGAAAGTACGGAGGGATGGAGGAAAGTAGGGAGGGATGGAGGAAAGTAAGGAGGGATGGGAGAAGGTAGGGAGGGATGGAGGAAGGTAGATAGGGAGTGAGTGGGTGGGTGGGTGTACAACCTTGGGTGAGGTGTGGAAGCGGTGACACTAAACCACACCTACAAGGGGGAAGGAAGCCACACCACTCACTCACTCACTCACGAATATATATATATATATATATACTCTACACATCATAGGACACATAGGCTACGGATACACTCACACGCCCATACATATAGGCAAAGAAACACATAATACACATAGATTCACAAAACGTACACACACATTCACAAATACATACCGAGAATATGCTTAGCTCACCTCCCTCACCTTGTCCACTCACTCAACCCTTCGCACCTCATAAATATAGCACAGGTTATTCAGCTGAGCTTCACCGAGACAGCTGCTATAGAAACTATACATAACTGAAGAGTCGTGACAAAACTTTCAAAGCGTATACCGTAAGATTTTCGACACTTAAGTACGGTATTTACCATACCATACTGTTGCAAACTTAACAATGTACAGTTGAGCAAGTAGAAAGTGCAAGAAAATTCTGAGTGTATATGGCAACATCTGGCAGTGACTGTTGTTTGTAGTAAGCCTTCGTATCTTTATGAATGAATCACTAAAAATCCAAAGCCAATGTAAGGTGGAACGTGATTTGCTGAACTTTGAGTGGTGGTGAAGATTTTGCTATGTATAGGCTACAACCATATTTGTCTTGCATTTTCTACTTGCTCAACTGTACATACAATTATTAGTTAGTCTATATAGGTTCATTTTTCTGATAACTTTATGCATATACTGGACCAAAGGTAAACAATACAATAATACTGATGACAAATTTTACATTATTTACTGACGAACAACAATAGATGATGATTCTTTGTCCGATGCCAGCTCTCATGACCCAATAACCTATAAACAACGATTCCAGTCTTATAATTATGATACTAATACCCGATGATTTTTAATGGCACAGGAAACCCAATATCGTTCCAAAGGGTTAAATGCAATGTTTATTTACAATACATTTATATACCGTATGAGGAGGAAGGAGCCTTTACTGACGTGGGTATGAATGAGCCAAATTTTACAAGAGGATACAGTAGCGAAACCTCGTCACTAGAAAAAGACTATTACCTCGTCAAATGGTGTTGTTCCTTATTCATTCATTTTGTCAAACTAATATATATGTTAACTCAAACAATACATTCTTTCTGACGAGTCGTAATTCTTGTATCAGGGTATAAATATTTCACACACTGCAAACCTATACCACTCGTTTCCACACACACACACACACACACACACACACGGTCGCAGAAACAAGAAGCACACAAAAATATATATACAAACACACATCAGCACCTCCGTTAGTCTCACGCTGTGTGTACAACAATGGAGTGTCGTGACATTATACATATAAGGCAATAATATACAAGGTTGACTCAAGGTCCATCCACCATGCAAGGCCACGACACACACATTTCTTAGCCTAATTCATCATCACTACGGCTGTTGCTGATAACGATAATCTTTACGTTCATTCACTGTCACGTTTCTCATGTCTGACGGTAAATATCCACAACCGATATCGTTAATTTCCATGTGGTAGTTTGATTCGTGATTCCAGGAGTGGTGGTATGTTTCCGGGCATAGGCTACTTTCGAGGATAGAAGTAGCTTAGTAAGATCGTATTGAACTAGAGTTACTAGACAATAATAATAATAATAATAATAATAATAATAATAATAATATTCGGCTACAACAGCTTACCTACTAAAATGGTGTTATCATCTACTCTACAACCAGTCCACTAAGTAATAAAATCGAGTTCATTATAAATATGTTGGTCACTTAACTTTCTGTTGTGCATTAGGAATACTGTAACCCATCTGTACGGTTTCCACACTGGTCGGCAAGACATACTGACCTACTGTACACTTCTGATGTTATCTAAATATTGATCCACAAGCGTTAAGGGAACCTGTGAAGGTGTATAGGAGTTGGTGGCTTCTGATTCTTCCTGACTATGCCACGAAACAAGCTCCTTCAATATAGGTGGTGTTTCGTTGCAATATTTGAAGGACTCGCTAACCTCCAATTTTCCGACTACATCGCGGGGTCCCTTTATACACGTTACCGTAACATCACCCTACATACTTTATTAGACTCAAGGTGGTGAATAATTATCTACAAGTTATATTGTTATAATTGAAAGTAAACGAGGTATGGCTTACTATTTCAATCTTTATGATAAACTGTTCTGTACATCATGACTGCTTAGCAATGGAAACGGTGCATTAACAGTTGGACAACAGTTTCATTTAATGACACAAAATCGTCTATACATTTAATTCCAGCATATTACCTTATGAACTAGTTCTTAATCTGTTGTTTACTGAAAAGGAAATTTATATTAGCCCTAGGACGTCTGCAGTTCTTTCCTCCAACATTTAAAAATTATACCCTGGAAGTCAGACAAAACCTATACCCAGGAGGTTAAACAAAAATGCAGGCGTTGTCAGTTGGACTGTTTAACCGTGGCACAATGGTTGACGATATCCGTGTTTTGCTCTAGCAAACACCAAGCGGTTTATTAATGTAACAGTAAAACCACGTCGTCCACGGGAGGATGAGGTTAGCCTATAGGCCTACCAGACATCATGCGACTTTTGTCATAGGGTGGTTTTGTAGAGGGATAAATCTTGTTTACTCCATATAAAAGAAATTTAAATTCGTCCATTCAATAATGAAAAGTGGAAGTGCTTTCTTGCGTTGCTTCTTCATGAGTAAGAGTTTAAAGGTAAGAATTTAAAGTTCCATGTGATGAGATGGGGATTTAACGTTCTGAGATGCACATGATGATGTTGTGGACAAAAAACACAGAACGAGTTATGTCACTGCCCATTTACTTTTCAATAACACTCCAATTCGAAACTTAACCAACATTCACACACACACCAAAAAAAAAAAAAAAAAAAAAAAAAAAAAACACTGCCATATATTACCATGGATAGGAATCATAATGTGAACTTTATGAGTGTGTTTACATGAGGGTGGCGTTGTGGAGGCTGTATCAGATTTCCAATACCGACGCCACATTGATCACTGGCCTAACCTGAAAGACAAGAGGCACGGACCAGCTCTGGGAAGCCTTTCACTACCACCAGGCTACACGGTTTATCTTTTTTTTTTTTATAATACTGAATATCACCCTCGTATTTATTTTTTATACATAATGAGGTTTTTCAGTAGCTTCGTAACCGAGGTGTTCGTTAGGCTTCCACAATGTGCTGAGCCGTATCAAAGACTGAGATTTAGAAATAGTTTGATCAATATTAATAAATCATGAAGAATTCATAGTCGAGTTAATTTTTTCTCTAGCTGATGATAAATGTCCACAGCTGATATTATGAAATTTAATTGGGATTGATGGATGCTTTCCATCCTGGGGTTTTGAGTGAAACATTAGTCAATCATAATTATGCAACCTATCTACTGTTACCGGCTGAGGCCTCATTGCAGTAAACAAAAAATAAATAAACAACTTGTCTAACAGCCAAGTTTTAGTGTGCTAGATAACATGCAGTACAATCCATCTTTACTTCACAAAGGCTGCGGTTAAATTCACAGTAGTTACAAAGTTTCTTCAGGACCCTTTGATCGTGTATGAGACTTGGTGCCTTCTGATTGCTCCTGACTATGCCACGAAACAAACTCCCTCAATGTAGGTGGTGTATCGTGGCAACGATTGAAGGACTAACTAACCTCCAATTTTCTGACTATAGCCTATACATCACGGGGACCCAAATTCCTCTTCAACCACATATTTCAGTCTTCATCATTATCACTGAAGAGCTCAGTAAAAACATTCAACACAGAACTTAGTAAAAAAAAAACTCAACACATACGGAAAACTGTTTATTAGGCAAAGTACCATCATTACAAAGTCAATAAAAATTATCATCTACAAAGCGTTCAGTGTAAAGTTAATTAGCAGTTCTTTAAATGATTTCTTTAATGCGGGTGCTTCCAAATCGACTACGTGTAAGGCGTGAAGGTCTGTGAAATCGGTCCATCATTACCACAAGTTTGTTTCCTCTCAGTCGTGATGGGATTGTGAGGGTAGCCTAGTGGGGCCCTGGGAGAGTGAGAGGGAGGGTAGTGGGGCCCTGGGAGAGTGAGAGGGAGGGTAGTGGGGCCCTGGGAGAGTGAGAGGGAGGGTAGTGGGGCCCTGGGAGAGTGAGAGGGTGGGTAGTGGGGCCCAGGGAGGGTGAGAGGGAGGGTAGTGGGGCCCAGGGAGGGTGAGAGGGAGGGGAGAGGGTCAAGGGCGCTTGGAAAGGACGTGACACAATAACATGGCTCCGTCAATTACAACAAAAATACCCACAATGATCGCCTTCCTTCCTGTCGAACTTTTCCCCTGCATGTAAGGCTGATGAATACATGGATACATACACGTGTGACATATACACACGTGGTCAATGCACACCGCTATACATATGCAAACTCACAGGTGATACACAGGGACACACATACAGTATACACACCAATGGATAATACACACGTACAGTACAACACTCATGAGAGAGAGAGCTGCTGTAACACATATCTGGTACGGGTACACTCGGTACAGGTTTACCTACACGCTCTGTTTCCCTCCCTTCATACACCCTGTTTGGCCACACCGCTCCTGTGTATGTAAGCACACGGGAGAACCTGTGTAGTATTAAACATGAATGACATCACTTGTGCTAGCTACAGTGTATAAAGCAAGGAGATGAGACTATAATTGAGAAAGTCGAAGGTCGTGTGTGTGTGTTTGTGTTTGTACGTAAGGACCGACAGAATCCCAAACCACGTAATGTACAGTACAATACAAAACATATCAAACAGCCTTACTACAGTAGGCTATATTAGTTTTGTTGTCAATACGATGTTTAGTGGGGAGATGTTATAGACAAGGTGTGGGCTATCCTAACATAAGGTGAAGGTGATATTTATCGGATGTGGGAGGCTTCTGACTGAGGGTGTGACCGTAAGTGCGTAGTAACATGATTCTCCTCTATGTCCCAGCCAGCAAGCATTTATACGAGTGTTTGCATGCGTGTATTGTTCTTTTAGTGTGTGTGTGTGTGTGTGTGTGTGTGTAAAGTTGCGTTACCGGTATTGTGTGTATTTTAACTAAACTGGTATACTGAACGTGTGCATGTATGTTAACTCCTCTCTCTCTCTCTCTCTCTCTCTTGGTTCCTATTTATTTCACATTTGCTTCCATCTCCCACTCCATATACTCCTGTCTTTACTGGCCTACATTCCCTCTCACTCCTACACTCTACTCTCTCCTATCCACTTGTTTTTCTCACTATCATCCCCTCCCACACTCCATCTCCCCCTCTTCACTTCCACTACCCCGTCCCCTCTTAACTACCTCTATTACCCACCCCCCACACTCCATACCCACCTCATCCACTACCATCCCCTTCCACAACCCCCTTCCTTTCTCCACTCCCTCTCGCTCCATCCTTCCCCTCCCACACTCACTCCCTAAAAGCTAGTTCTTACTCCCACATCCACTACAGCGTCGATATTCCACGGGCATGTAGGCTATACTTCCTTCGACCTCAGACCTTCAACCTCTGTTCTCGGGTCAATAGTTGTTCCAGGGGATGAAGGAAAATGCATGTACTTAATTCCCTCCTTCCTTCCTTCATTCAATCAATCAGTCAGTATTTCCTTCCTTCCTTCCTTCTTCCCTGTTCTTTGGTTATTCTTTCTTAAACATTGCATCATTCCTTTACTGAAGAGGTTCTCTCATTGTCTCCCTGAAGCGTGTCCTCACTCAAACCACCATTCTTACATCTATCTGTCTCTTCCCACGCTCACAGATCAACAAACACGAAAATAATGACAATGGGCCAATTCCACAGTCACTCTATCGTTACCCAAATGACTAAATCTCCCTATCTCTCTCTCTCTCTCTCTCTCTCTCTCTCTCTCTCTCTCTCTGATGTAACGGAGACAGAGCACATCCTGATCTAACATAATGAGGGTGACACAATTTTTCATGTGACTAATACTCGTACCTGCACTAAGCTACTATACTGTACTTTTAGCTCTACTCCATTCCCACCAAGGCCACCCACCACTCATAGTTGTCAATCCTCTCCTGTTAGGACAGGATCCGAGAACTAATAGAAATTTTTTGAGTTCCATTTAAAGTGTTTGATGTCCACTTCATGACAAAAACTAACTCACTTGTAAACAATTGTATATGCGTGGGTATTTTATATATATATATAATATTATGTATAAGTTTATAGCAGCTCGAGTGGCTTGAGTTTAATCCTTCAAAAACAGCTGATGACTTTTAAATGTAATTCTCTAACTAATGCCAGATTATTATTCTTTTCAGACGGAAACACGACTAGTTTCCGAAAGTTAAAAGCTCCTTAACTAGGTAATATATGAACAAGTGTTTACGTTTCATATTATCTTATAACATACTGTATATATCCTACTGTACTAATTTACATGTCAAAAAATTAAGTCGTTTATAAATCCAAAGACCATTATAATCGTGGGGAACATCATGATTGACTACACATAAAGGAGGAAGTGGGAACGAAGCTGGTCAACTTCACATCACATTTCACCCATGGATCAAACGACCAGGACAGATGAACCGAGTGTGGATAATGTAACACACACACACACACACACACACACACACACACGTACAACAGCAATAACTCTGCTCTCATCTCCTATCAGAGTAATGTCCTCTCTTTACTTTTGTGGTCGTTTGCCTTACATTAATGGGGTAATAAGTCTAGAGCACCTGATTCCTACAAACTATTCCAAAGCAACTTGTTACCCTTATTTTTGTTTGTCTAGTCGCGTTTCCTGGCATACTTTGGAGGAATAAAGGCGCCCCAATGTAACAAAAGTATATTACCCATTTAACCCTTGGACCACGGGGGTTGTCCTGGGATGTCTTAAGGACCCCTGTGATGTAGTAAGAAAATTAGAGGTTAGCGAGTCCTTCAAACATTACCACGAAACACCACCAACATTAAAGGAGCTTGTTTTGTGGCATAGTTAGGAAGAATCAGAAGCCACCAGGTCTCATACACGATCACAGGGTCCCTAAAAATAGTCGACATTTATGATAACGTTGTGTAAACTCTGAAGGACCAATATAAACTATGGCAAGTTTATCAATCAGTGTCATGTCAAGGTGTTCAGTTCGTGATTAAAGCTAACACACTTTTAAGGGGATAGCCTAGTATACTTTTAAAAGATTGGAGCTCTTTGATTCCTCCAAAGTATGTCCGGAAACAGACCCAGATGAAGAAAAATAATGGTATCCTGTTGCCTGGAATAGTTTGGAGGAATCATTTGCTCCAGATTTACCACCCAAAACAATGTGCTATATACAGTACTCCCTTAAAGTAATTGCATAGATATAGACACGTTCATCATATTATATTACGGTAATATGTATCGGTTATTACACCTTATACAGTTGTCTTTAAAGTTTCGTTCCTTCAAGCCTTCAATAACACATGTTGTAGATGCCATGCACTTGTAGGGATAAAGGTAATGATAGTTTTATCTATACATAATCATATATACGCATATATTTTTTTCCTGCAGCTATACAGGAAATAATGATAATGAAAGGATATGAGGAATGGAATTTTTTTAGGTTAATTGTAAGGTATACCAATATAATACTGGATGTAGACTAAGTTTACCGGAGACATAATGCAAAGGTTAACTGAAGGGAAGCTAGTGATGGAGGAAGAACGGAGAAAGAAAAGAAAACCCGGGGGAAGGAGAGAACGAAAGAAAAAGAGGAGATGTAAAGGAAAGGAGGAGGAGAGGTGGAGGGGTCAGGTCAGAGGAAGAGGGAGTGCAGCTGACAAGGAAGTGAGGAAAGGCAAAGAAAAAATAGAAAGAAGGGGGAGAGGAGAGTTCGGGTGTAGCAGACCAGGAAGTGAAGAAAGAAGAGTGAAGCATAAAATGGCAGACGAGAAAGTGAGAAAAAAAAGAGAGGAATAGAAAATAGCATACGAGGAAGTGAGGAAAGAAGATAGGAATATTAAATGACAGACGAGGCGTGGCAGACGGTAGCCTATACCCATGAGGAAAGGCAGGAACAGGAGGGAAAATAAGAATAATAGTAAGTGTATAAACGAAAGAAACAGAAGGCATAAGGAGGACGAAGAAACGAATCCACAGCCCAAAAAACACAATTACTACAAACGTGAACCTCCTTACCTTGCTGCTGGTAAAGAGTGACATTAAAAAAAAGCAAAAACAAAAAAGAGATGAAGGGAAGGACACAACAGACGAAAACATAAGCTATGCACATGAATTTTTAACTTGCTGGGTGCCTATAGAGTGGCATGGAAAATCATCGATGGAGCAAAGGACATGTAAGGATGCTAACACACGCTATACACATGGATCTTTTAGGTACCTGTTGTTTGTACCGTATCGAGTGACCTGGATATTGATGGATGCAACATGAGGAGAATGAGGCCATGATATGCAAGCAGAGGCACGGCACCTGTTGCATGGCCAGTGACTTCCATACTCTCTTTAGCCCTCCCCACCTTCAACACCCATCATCTTCCACAAGCAACCATCTTCACAGCCAGGGAAAAGGGGGGGAACACACACACACACACACACACACATGTTCCTACTTCCACCAAGCCAACCACTCTCATACACTTGGCTACACACACATACATACACACCTGCCCCTCTCTCCTTCACGCCACACAACACACCCACACCTGCTCCTCCCACCATCAACATGACCAAAATAACTGTTACAATACCCGGAAGACACTAAACATAACCCACCGTACTCAGACACACAAAGGGTGAACTATGGAGGTATATAGGCTTAAAGAATGAGCGACATCTTTTACTTTCCTTTGTCAAAGTGAAAATAATATGGATCTGTTTTCTAGTGCTATACGATTTTTCCATTTTTCCTGGTTGAGGGAATGAAGTTTTTTAGAAATATTTCAGACACTGTTTTCCCACTATATAATTTTGAGAAGAATTCTACTAGTCACTAAAGGTTGAAATGTATCTGCAATTCAACTTTCCCAGCATCGTTCTCTCCTAAACTGTATCGTCCTATGATAACTGATTGAGATACCACCACCTGCAGTCAAAGGGATACAGTAAGTCTTTCAATACCTTTTATCATCTCACGAATTTAATAGGGTATTACATAATTGGGTGATTACTGATTCAATTAAATTAAGCACAGGAGAGAGAGAGAGAGAGAGAGAGAGAGAGAGAGAGAGAGAAGAGGAGAGAGAGATGAGAGAGAGAGAGAGAGAGAGGAGAGAGAGAGAAGAGAGAGAGAGAGAGAGAGAGAGGAGAGAGAGAGAGAGAGAGAAGAGAGAGAGAGAGAGAGAGAGAGAGAGAGAGAGAGAGAAGAGAGAGAGAGAGGAGAAGAGAGAGAGAGAGAGAGAGAGAGAGAGAGATAGAGAAGGGGGGAATGATGAAAAGGCAAAGTTGTAAAAGACTGAGGGAGGGACCAAACTGCATCAGGTGAGTAGGCAAGCAAGTGACACGACGGATGAAGTGTAGTGGATTAAACCTGAGTGGAACAGATGAGGGTGTGAGTGAGTGAAGAGGCAGGCAAGTGGGGAGATGCGAGAGGGAAGAGGGGAGGAAGGCGAGAGGGAAGAGGGGAGGCAAGGGGAGAGATGAAAGAGAGGGTGAATTGGATGAGGAGAGTTGGAGAAGGAAGAGATAAGGGAAAGGAGAGACATGTGTGAAAGGAGGAAGAAAGGAGGATGGGAAGAAGAACTAGTGGTTAAAATGGACTAGAAAAGGAATATGAGAGTTTGAGAAGGAAGAGGAAAGGGAGAGGTGAAATGAGACATACATACATAGTGAAAAGCAAGATGAGGATAAAATTACAAAGGAGAAGAAGAGTAGGAAGAGAGGAAAATACTGAAGATGGAAAGAGAAAGAAAAGGGGAAGGGAGATCAGATGTAGAAAAGGAAAAGGAGAGGTTGAGAAAAGACAGACATATAAAAAGAGAAAATGAGAGGGAAGAGGAGTATATGAAAGAGAATACCCAATAGCTGCTGTCGAGAATGAAAAAAAAAAGGTGGGACAGAACGAAGGAAGAAGATTGATTAGATGAAAAAAAAAAAAAAAACAGGAAACAGGAGGTAGAGAGGAAAGGAAAAGATATGGATACAGAAAAGTAGAATGGCTAAGAGGGACAAACACCATTTGAGGAGGAGCCTTTATTATTGACGATGTTTCGCTACTGCTTTCTTCAGATCAAAGGGTTAATTTATCCTGAAGAAACAATGACGAAAAGTTGTCAATAAGGGCTTCTCCTGATATGGTGTTGCTACTTAATCATTCTGTCAAGTTAATTCATATTCTAAAAGAGGAATAAATGAAAGGGAAAGCTATGAATAGAAAGTGAATAGCGAGATGTGTTTGCGGGAGTTAGGTGGAGGGGAAGTGAGGGGAGGAATGAAATGAATAACAGCAGTGTGAGGGGAGATTATACAACGCGATAAATTAATTAAAATTGAAGTGGAGAGAGAGAGAGAGAGAGAGAGAGAGAGAGAGAGAGAGAGAGAGAGAGAGAGAGAGAGAGGATCACTTTACATTCGGCTATTTTTAAGTACTTTTTGATCATTATATGTCTTAATGATTCTATAACATACTCCACACACAGAGCGTACAGTAGCCTACATTTTGTTTTAGTCTAATTAAGATCACTAATATTCATAACATGTTGTGGGTGAATGGGAGGGCTAAGGTTGACTATTTACTACAGGTAGGCTATAATATCTTTATAATAATGTGTGAGCTAAATATCTGGCGTATTGTGTGTTGGTATGCATGCCAGTTACCGATGCTGTTTCTCTAAGTGACAAAAATATATATATAGCTCTATAATCAAGTACGGTACCTGAGGCTGGTGACCACATGCAGGTAGAGTATAGCCTATATACAGACAAGAGAAAACGACGTTGTGTTGACGTGACGTAAGAGAGGGGACAAGGCTGTCGCAGTCATTGTGTCATGTTTGAGTAAGTTTCCCTCCCTTGTTTTATTTTCAGAACCGCAGTGACCACAATACTGGGAGCCTTGTTGGAGCTATTGTCCGACTCTCTGTCTGGCTTTCTGTGTGACATTCCGAAAGACAGACAGTTATAGTGTGCCCGACAAACTTGTATTTTCTGCCACCTGTTGAAAATTCGAACGAACATCAGCTGTGACGGTATGAAAAAAAAAAAAAATCATAATATTACATGAAGTAAAACTGTCGGCCTACTTATATTTAAATTTCTGTACAACAAAAATTTATTGGCCTATTATTCCACATCCAATACTTTTAAACGGCATATAATTATCAGAATAATTTCCTTTAATACATTATCATTTAATTTCAGATATGATCACCAACAAGCCCCAAAGCTCACTGTGCATGACGACGACGACAACAAACAACAACAACAACAAATTTCCTGAACGAGAGGCCCTGGCTAGTGTCCCGTGTGTGCCTTTGTGGGTCGATTCCTACTTCCTAGTCACACCCAATGAACATATAAATGGACACACAAATCTCACGACCGGCAGTGTTGGATCTCGTGGGTCTATACTTTACTTAAGGGACCCTGTGTTGTAGTCAGATTATTGGAGATATAGGAGTCCCTCAATTATTGCCATGAAACGCCACCTATTAGAAAGGAGCTTGTTTCGTGGCATGGTCAGAAAGAATCAGAAGCCTCCTATTATCATACACGAGCACAGGGTCCTTAATCCCTAGTGAACCTGATGACAAGGCATCGTAATGGTTACAAATAAACCACAAACATCATATGACAGGGCTTCAAAATGGCTACCAATAAACCACGAACACGATAACAGGGCTTCTAAATTACTATGAATACACCTCAAACATGAACAGGGCTTGCACCACAAACACGATGACAGGGCTTCAGAAAGGATACAAACACTTCACAAACCCGATGAATATACCACAAACAATGACAAGGCTTCAGAATGGCAACGAATCCATCTGCCATTATTTATTGATATTACAGATATTATAATCGATAGGGGTATTTATATAGATAACAAGATGAATAACAAGCAGTCAGAAATAATGATAAGCAGAGAGAGAGAGAGAGAGAGAGAGAGAGAGAGAGAGAGAGAGAGAGAGAGACGAGGGTTGGGGGATTTAACGACAGCAAGATTAAACTAATTACCGGTACTGTTATGGTAATCACATTTTAACAAGGTGTCGTAATTAACACTTCCCTTCCGCCTTCTAACCCTCCCAGGCCTGTGACAGTCATCATGTAGGTTACGGCCCTGCACGACCGAGAACTAAGATCCCTACCGATTCATCCAAACTTTGCCACGAAACACATTCTCTTGGTGAAGGCATCGTTCTGTGCCACAGTTTGGAGGAATTATTTACCTCCAAATTAACCACCATAAGGGGCCCCTTGCCAGGTGTGAATGACATTGACCTGAAGAAGACATTTACAAAAACGTTTATGCATTTACTTATATATTTCGTGTGTCCGAGAGCGGAAGGAGACTGGGGGGGAGGGGGAGATAGAGAGGGAGGGAGGGAGACAGACAGACAGTAGAATCAGGATGGTATACGCTAGATGCAGTCCGTCCAGCCAAGTTGGTATTAGCAGCAGGCAGCACTAACGGCAGGTATTGATTATCAAGTGGCAGCAAGGCTTAATTAACTCACTGACATACAGTATTATAGTACCAATGAGCATGCAGTGGCGGGAGTGATGATGTGATCAGCTAAAGAAAGGCGAGGAAGGACGGTGACAGGTAAAGCGGATGAAGAGGACTATGATTGTGCAAGAGATAATAATGTGATCAATAGTCTGCCAACAAAATAAAATAAATAGCTCTATCATTCGTACCAAACTCCGTAAA
The DNA here is from genome assembly GCA_033782935.1 of Petrolisthes cinctipes. NCBI lineage: Eukaryota > Metazoa > Arthropoda > Malacostraca > Decapoda > Porcellanidae > Petrolisthes > Petrolisthes cinctipes. The sequence goes on along the minus strand of JAWQEG010003727.1, from coordinate 33,331 downwards.
TAGTCTAGTCAAACAAATAAGTCGTTACAGTATGGATAGCTTCAAAGGTTTTGGAACTGTGTCAAACAGTGAGAGGAAAAGGTGGAAATGAACACGGAGGGAGAGTCCACCAGACAAGGGGTGTGGTGGATGGGTTGACAAGAGGGAGGGGGGATTCGGAGCTTGGAGCAACGCCACCTCAAGGTCACACTGTGGACGGGGAGGAGTGGGAGGAAATGTGAAAAACTACGGTACGGTAACGTAAGAAAATTGTATTATGAGCAAAAATATAGCAATATCCCACGACAAAAGGCATTGTACCGTGAAATATCACCAACTTGCCACACAAACCAAAGTAAACAAAGCGAGGACCGAATGAAGGAAAAATAAATATATAAAGACAAAGAAAATAAACAAAGATATGTTACAACTTACACAAGATTAAGTTACACTGAAACATTGACAATTTCAATAATTCATGAAATAATGTTATATTTCATAATCTGGTTTCTCACGTGTTAGACCATTTACTGCAAATACAGTACATTTACGGCAATGGCACTTCTCTCACCATTTTTTTATTTACAACATATCCCCCCTAACTCCAATGAAGGTGAATAAGGAAAAAAAATATTTTGACGCATAAGAGGAGATGCGAGAGCCTGTATCCGGATGGTTGTTCAGTCCAGACAAACACCAAAGAGGCTAACCTAGGTCAAGACTTAGTGTATCGCCCCTGGTCCTCATTAAGTCATGTTTAGTGGAAATATTTGGCTTTTATAGGCCTACCCAACATTCCCCATGTTCAGTTGCCATACGAATTTTGTAACCATACCTTACTTCTCATGTTAACTTTCTTTTTATACAACACTGAACCATTTTCAGCGGGTATTCCTCCCTCAACTGTAGGAGCTCAATTAGTGTGGAGTAAAAACTATTTAAAGCAAGCCTATACAGTATTGTTACCATACAGTTGCTCCATAAACATTTGCAACCAGCAGACGACGTTTGGGGAAGCGAATTGAAGAGGAAGAAAGAAGACTGCGTTAGGTCTGAAAGATATTAGGAGATGGAGGAGAGACAACAAGCACGAAGGAATTTGAAGGAAAGAAAGGAAACTTAACAGCCTGAAAGCGATTGACTCGGATCCTAAAGGGTGCCTAAGCCCTGAAAGTATTGTCCCCATCACCTCAGGTAATACCCCCCTCTAAGGAGTTTTGAAATATAAACAGTGCTTCTCTCGGTACTGTAGCATTACAGTGAAGGGCAATAATCAGATGTTTCGTCCATCCTGCAATACTTGTTTCGCACAAATTGGGGATACTTTGTACTGTACATTGATTAGGCAGCATGTAATTTTCCTTTGTACTAGAAAATTCAGTTAAGAACGCTTTCTGATTTCCCTTAAAATACTGCGAAAACTGTGGTAAAAAGACCTGTGTCTAAAATTATAAATCTATCATGAAAACTTACTAAATAGATATAATTATTTTATTTTTTATTATAGATTTAGCGTTACGCACAGGCGAATTTACTGCATGAAATCCACACGAGCACACTGCATGGGAAAGTTGTGTGGTCTCTCTCCCCAACCAGTCCTTCCTTCCTCCACCCCCCACCCCCTCCTTCCTCTGTCATGGCAGTCAGCTGAGGCGTAAACACAAGCTCACCCTCCCTTCCCTACACAACCCCGTCCACCATCTCCTACTCCCCTATACAACTCACCCTGCCTACCCTCCCTCCCAACCCACGCCGTCACCCCAACCACACACTCCCTAACTCAACTTTATTCTTACGATTTCGCGTGGGATTTCATGCTGATTCAAGTATTGCAGTTATTTAAACAGTATAAAGGTTCTTTTAATACAGGTGCAGCGTTACAAAAAACAACTTTCATAAAAACTTGTGTAGAATAAGCGAGTACAATGAATTATTAAACTAGGAAATTGAAAATGGGTTATATTGTATGCTGAAATGCAGAGCTAAATATGCTTCTTCCCTCATGACTACAAATGATGCATATAACATTAATAGTAATATACCAAGACACTCCAAACGCACGCAAAGAATATCAAATCACATGTAAGTGATGAGGTTCATTTTTTGTCACGAAGCATTTTCGCTGCATAAAAAAAATTCATTTTATAGTTAGACATGTCAGTAACTAGTGGATCAATTATGAAGTAATATTATCATCATCTTTCATTAATAATTAACTTTGGAGTTGTTACGAAGCAATAATTATAATATCATCTTTCACTATAAATTACCATTGGAGTTGTTACGAAGCAATAAAATATTATCATTCATTATGAATTAACATTGGAGTTGTTACAAAGTAATATAATATCATCCTTCACTATAAATTAACGTTGGAGTTGTTACAAAGCAATATAATATAATCTTTCACTACAAATTAACGTTGGAGTTGTTACAAGCTGTTGGGCAGACTGTTTTATATAAATAATTATGGCCTCGTTGAAGGAAGCCCTAATGTTATGTTATACTCACCCACTGGGGCCGATTCCACTGAGGCCGGCTTTGGTTTGTAATGATCCTCCCCAACCAACCACACTTGCCAGTCTTATTAATTGTATCCAACAACAAACTCAGTATCCATATCCACAAACTCTGTCAGGTCGTTCCATTATTACGATAGTTTCATAGTGGAATCATCATCAAATTTATCGACTCAGGAGTCATTTATATACACAGTTCAGTTTCTTTTCGTTATGTTATGTTATCCAGTGGAGGTTTTTAATTCATGGGTACACCGAGTAGTGACACACAACCGAGAGCACAACACACACACCACTCATAGCTGGTCACTTCACTCACTCCACTCACTCTGCAGACGATTGTTGTTTTCACTACGCAGTGTTGCCAGGTCTGCTTGATGATGAGATTTCCCCATTGTTGCCAGGTCTACTTGATGATATTATTTCCCCAACTTCAACATCAGAATAATTTCCTTTTTTACCACAAAAATTCCCTGTTTACTCTTGAAGATAATCGTTTATTTATCATTTTCTTGATATTTCGTCTGATAGAAATTTTCCAATTTACTCTTGAACAGTTTTTATATAATTTCCCCATTCATACCTCTAATTCCCCATGTCTAGGGAAAACTCCTCATATTTGGCATTACTGTTACTACGGTCAATTCTGTCGCAGCTAACAGATGGCACCACCATCCACTCCCTCATAATACTTTCATTTATTTTCTTTCTTGAATTTTCCATTAGTTAAACATTCAAAGAAGATAAAAAAAAATATGTCAAGAGGTAACAATATTATAAAGGAGAGGAGTAAACTAATATAAGTTGTACGAGGATCGCGGTATGTTCAGTGTAATGAACAAATCCATACCTTCATGAATAATATTTTTCGATCATTTTGCCGTTTAACTCTGCATATATTTTTGTGCTTTAATTTATCCAAAAATCCCAGAATTGTTACCCAACCAATTAATAATAATAAAAAAAAAACATTAGAAATCTTCATAGCCAAACGTTTGTTGTGGTTGTATGACATTAGTTTCCTACAAGTCTATCTATTTTAATCATTTCCAAATATTATTAGTATATGTTTGGGCAATTAATTATTACATATTGTCTAATGTATGATTATATATATATACAAAAAGAAGTATTCACTCAATATATTCAATGTGTTTCATTGGGGAGTAGAAAGATGACGGCATTAGAGCATCAGACATTTTTTGCAGTGTTGCCAACGTTTAGCTTGAGCGCCCTATGGTACTATTCTGTAAGGGAGGAATCGTCTGCAGAGAGTTGGTTCCTGCTTGCCGATGATGTTTCTGATTGGTCCAGCCAGCACATCCAGTAAGTGTGTCTATGATTGGTCCATTGTATCTCCCTTACCTATCTCTCTACCCGAACCTAACCTAACGTCAGGCGCAATCACTATACCAGGAAATTTCCATTAAAAATATATACGTGTGCCTTTCGGAGCCTCGAACCCACCAAGCACAGCGCTCTAATTTATTATACTGGATGTGCTGGCTGGACCATGCAGAGACGTCATCGGCAAACACGAGCCAACTCTCTGCAGACGCTTCCTTGCTTATAAGATAGGTTGCCGACTATTCCAGCCGGTGCCCGGTAGCCCAGCAGTGTGTGTAGAGCTCACGGTCGAGATGGTATGTTATCTTGACCTGTCTGCTTATATTTTATTTAGAGGCTGGGAAGCTGTTCCGTCATTGGGTGTATAAAAGCATACTAGACGTGCTGCCAATAAAGTGACTCCCTGCGTTTGGCTAATCATATGGAAATGGTCGGGTGTCTCGAGGCAATTTCTGTAGCCATTGCCGAGGATTTAACGGACGATTAGTTCGCCCTGGTAGCAATTGTAGAATAGAATAGTGGGGTGTCTAGCCAATAGTAAGTTGCCTTCATCCTCACTGATACATATATAAAAATGCGTAGGGCTGCAGATCTGATACTCCTGTTGTATAGGGGAGACTATGAAATGGAGAGTAAAAATATGCAGGTAATTCTCCGAGGCTTTTGCTACCTTGGCAGTAATACCTCCGAGAGCAGGGCTGTCGACACCTAATAGCTGACAAAATGTATAGTTGTTGTTGAAGTTCCTCAAGCTGTCTGGCCGAACAGCCCCGAGCTTCTGAGGAAGGCCAACGCCTGAACCGGGCTTTCCCACAGTGCCCTCAGAGAGTGTATGTTGTGTTGTTGGCGAGTCTGGTTGTGTGCATTGAAGTCTTCCATAATGTGCCTAATAGAATGGGGTGCTGGGTTGCATCCTGGACAGGTATCTACAATGGCTCCATCCAGCTTCTTCTGATATGTCAGAAGGGCCAGGTGGACTCGGTCCTCACGGGGAAGGGATGATTCAGATGGGTGGATGTCAGGAGGTCGTGCATGCAGCTGGGTGTTGTTTTTGAGTGTTTGGATGGACAGACGAGTGATTTGAGTATGGATGTGTTTCTGGAGACTGGTTTGGGGTGGGCAAGGTGTAAGAGATGATAGTATTTGTGTATGGTATCGTGTACTGGGTGTTGTTTTGATGTTCCTTGGCATTTGTGGGTGGGTTGCCATGTAGTGTAGTGGATGGTTTGGGTTTGTGGAAGCTGCAGCAACAGATCCTTGGGGGACACTGTTGGTGAAACGTTTAATGTTAGATGACTGACCAGCAAATGTAACATGGGCTACTCTTCCTCTCAAGAAGTTGGCTAGTCATCTTTTTGTGTTGTTATGCATGTTTGTGTTGTATAATTTGTTTGTGAGGTTGTGGCGGGAGATGGCATTAAATGCTTTGCTCATGTCCAATGTGATGAAGAGTGTTCTGTGTGGGGGTCTATCTGTATGCTAATACTGTATACCTGTTTTGGTTGTGTCAATAAATGCTCCATTAATTTTTTACATTTTATTAATAAACATAACTTTTGACGTGATATGACATGTACACATATGTACACACACCATGGCTGGAGAAGAAGGTGGAAGGATGAGGAAGGCAAATAGGATGAGGTGGTGGGGGTATGAGCAAGGATGTCACATTAAGCTTCTGGGGCCAGGAAGATGAGATAAGCTATACTTTAATGTATATACAATACAAAAATACATCCAGTACATTTTTTCTTTATCATTGCCCACTAACAGCAAGAAAACTAGTGTGTATAGTGAGACAAGCAGTGAGACATGTAGCAGTACAGTACAGTACAGTGCCATTCAGTTTCCTTGGACACTAAACATATAATTATAACACTCACACACTCCTGCATTATTCTGCACTGTAAAGGCCATAATGCAAAGATTGTTGGTCATAGGCTATGGCTGTTATGCAATGATAATGATTGGCTACAGACACAGCATAGAACCATCATACAGGTCATTGTCACTGCCTTGTCCATAACCTTTCTTGCATATGGCACTATGTATCAAGTCAGGATTTCTCAGAAGGAGAATTTTTAAAGTGCATATTAGGTACAGGTGGCTCCAGCACCAAGGCAAACATTTTCTGACAGTGTTTACTTGCTCAGTAAGTTCATACTCTATAGGTTTCAGAGATACTGTACAATTGATATCATTCAGTCCAACACCCTTGAAGCTCAAAATCAGTACAGTACAATACTCTGTAATCTAACACCTGGCAACCCCAAGACCCAACACACTCTAATCCATCACCATACAATATAAAACCAACATACATCAAGTTGAAAACCCAATTTAACTTCAACTCAAGATGTTTGTTTAACCCCCAAATCACCACCTAATTAACTACAAAACACCCTTTAGTCCAACATTTTTCACCCACTGACTACTCCTCAACAACACACCAATCCACTACAATCCAAAACCAACACCAGTCATAATATTTCAAACCAAAACTTTCAGTTAGTAAACCAGCACTTTTCAGTCACATTCCAACACCACCAGCATTAGCATACGCTTTTCGGGCCAAAACTAAAACACCTTTAATCCTACACTAATGTGTCTTCAGTGCACAAGAGTGTTGGCATGGAACTAAATGGTGTAGTTGAGGAAAAGTTGAAGGATATACAGTATGCCTAATATGATGTATCGGTATAATCATGTTAGGAAGTGATGTCACAGAATCCAGTGATATTTGTTCAAGATGCATTATTTGTTATTTTGTGAAACGATGTTTATTGTTCAAAACAAGGTACAGAAAATAAACCCAGTATCTGTTAAATCTAAGACCCATTATATTCAAGAAAAAAGGCCAATTAAAGTAGCAATTGGCAGCTATATGACACAACACCTTGTATGGGGAGGATAAAGGAGAGAGGCATGTATGACAGGAGGGGAACGGAGGACGTCACGCACTTAACCGAGGTGGCAGCTGATTTGAACTATGCGCCTGGGATTTTTTTCATTATATTATATTGGAAACTTCATTGTAAGATACAAATATGGGTGGAGGTCAAATAATGTCATCAGATGGAAATTTGTTTGATATATTATCACTGCAAAACTCATAACCCGCAGCTGCAGTCAATTAATTTTTTAAACCAATTTATAACACTATATCCAGTAAACTTATTATGCCATATTGCAATAATAATGATGATATTACCAGTCACTCGACTGTCAGTACTGTACTGTGGTATGCGAGGTGGTAGTAATGAGTTGCATTGATGGCAGTGCAATACTGTACTACATACAACCTTGATGCTGCATATCTTCCTTCCCAAACCCCTGGCATCTTTACATCAAAGGTGCTTTGCCATTGCCCTTAGGTGTTGGAAGCAGTGGTGGTGAGTGAATAAGGGCACTACTGGTTCAGGATAGGTGAGAAGAGTGCAGGATGGCATAGGATGTGCTATTCTAGTAATTTTCTTGCTAAATATAGCATGGAGTGAACCCTGAATGGCATGATGACAATAAGTGGCATGATGACAATTGCAGACACCCATTTCTTTGACCATGGAAAGCTGTGTCTGCAAATGAGGCTAACTGTCTTATGGGGGTTAAATGTGCACACAACACTTTGTAACCCTTCATCCTCCTTCCCCAACTCTCTCTTGCATCATCTACCTTCTCTCCCACTTCCCACCCCAATGTAGGCTGCCAAGTGCCAGAATTAGATGGAAAGTGAAGATTGGATGAATTTATAAAGAATAGAGTCACTGTTGGTCTACAGGTTCAATCGCAGATATCTTTTTAACACAAGTGGAAAAATACTATTGGGGGTCACTATACAGTTATAACAATACAGTACTAATAAAACTCTTTGCTATTAATAATAATTAAGTAATTTAACAGACTTCTTAAGGCAACGTATTCCCCACTGGCAACCCTTGGTGTAGAACAAGTTAGAAGAATTATGTTTTAAATGGACATGGTACAGTTCAGTACATAACAGTGTGTAATTGCAGAGTGTGAAGAAAAATGTATCTTGCATTTCAGGCAACCATGATCCTTTTCAACTTTGCTCATTTACACTATATATTTCTCCAGTAGAGACACAATACATGCTCCAATCCCTGCTACTGTTGTTATATGCAAGCACATTGATCACTTGAACATCTCCCATGTATGTAACACAAAATGGAGGGAAGGCACAAAATACATATGTGTGTGTGTGTGTGTGTGTGTGTGTGTGAAGAAGTAACAAGATGTGTTACCATCCCCCCCCTTTCTGGTAAACCATCACAATATACCATTACTACAGTTGAGAAAAATTTGCCCATCCAATTGCATACCTTACCCCCAGCCAAGAGATAGCCATGCCTAAGTAAACATATTAAAAAAACAGGAATACAGGAAGCTGTTATCCTTTCCCACCACCTTTTGGCATGCACTGTCCTATAACACAACCCGAATTTACATCTACAGTATACAGTAATGCTCAAAAAAATCCCTCCCAACATCCCTAGAGCCCTGGTAATGTGTCCCTCCCCACAACCCATGTACTATATCACCTTACGATATATTTCCCATAAACATGCCCCTTGAATTAATCTTTGTGCAACCCATTAAATATAGTTACCATCAGACCACAATGGTGGGAGGAATCATATTCAGTTTTTCAATAGTAGACAGTCTGTGTCCACAGCCAATCGTAAAGGCTAACCATGACTGGCCAAAGCTCAACACCCAGGGGTTAGGAGTCATTTAGGAGTCATGAACATTTACTGTCAGTTACAGTACAGGAAAACAGATTAAATTTCTGTTTGATATTGTTACACATCACATAAATGCAACACTGACAGCAAGCTTGATGGTTCTGTAGGTCTCTTCTAAATATGTAGGGCATTCAGTATGTGCCATAAATCAGCTTTTACAGGTATTTCTGAGACACAATTGAATATATATTACGAAAATGATCACAACGCCAAAACTTGGTAGTGCGGTGTATAGGAGTTACAGCCATTCGGTTCTGAAAGTTGAGGAGTGTAACTGATGGACTGAAACACACTGTATGTGTGTGTTTTTCTATACAACAGTCTCAGGACTAGGCTGTCGGTAGCCTGGGACTCTTGCAAGGCTCCGAGATTATCAAGTGAAGCCTTGAGGTGTTGAGTACTTCACATGTGTTGTACTAGTTGGGAGACAGTGGAGCTTCAAACTGTTGCTTGCTTATTTTCTGTCCCACTAGATGGTAACACATTTATGCATGTCTCTTTCTGAAGAGACGAGCTATACCGTCCCTCACAGCAGGTATTTTGGTGTAGCCAGGACACTTGAAGAACAGCGAGAGTCTTCAGATCACTTCGAAACCCCCAGTCATTTAGCATGGACTTGATCTGAGGTCCTTGTGGTTCTCAATCCATCATTTATCCATTCTTGGTCATGTAACATAACCCAAGTATTGACAAGATTAAGTGTGCAGTACCAGATAATTGTATCACCTTTCATATGCTAACATGCCATAAATAACGGGGGCAATGTTGGGCAGATGAGTGAGAAATGGTTGTATGAGGGAGGGACACACCAAGGCGATGTAGTGCTAGTAAAGAACAGGTGCTCACTTATTCCCCTACACCTTTACAATATACTGTAGCTCTCTTCAATAATTGTCGATAATTCTCACTGTGAATGAGGGATATAATCATTTACATTCCCTTTAATCCAATGCGCTCCTAATAGACTAATGAAGTGCTGTAACTCCTAAACTACTCTGAGATTAGGCAATATAGTCATTTAGTAATTTATATTCAGTTGTCTCAGGAATATACCCAAGATATATGGCATACAATTACTTAATACACCTTGTTCATACAGATAGCATCAAAACCCACAGATAAAAATATGATGCTAATAGGAGTGCTTAGAAGACTGACCAGCTGTCCTCATAAACTCGCAGTAACTTAAACAACATAGACTCATTTTGGCCATATTCTTAATTTACATTTTTATGGTACTGGATACCTTTCCAGATTCTGGATAAACAGAGACTGGTCACTTCTGGATATTGGAGCCTACAGTTAAAATTAACTTTCACTTCCATCAGTGAAACATAGTGATGGTTGTATTCTTTTAAATACCACTACATTACAACATCAGTAGCAGCACAATGCTCAGCATAAGCATGAAAGTAATGAACTTGATTGGAATCTATTCCTCCAGGGTTTTTAGATCAACTTTGTAGTACTGATTCTTTTCTTGGTATGTCCACAGTCAATTGTCATTGAACCAACCTCCAGAAAATATAAAGTCAGCATACTACATACAGAAAATATCATTATGTTTAATTTTATTTCAGGTACCTAACTTTTATTAACTAGGACTTTCAGTGACAGATGACTCCCAATTTAAGAAAAGAAGAATCAACACTTAGATTAATCCATGTATTGTCTGGAGAAAGGATATGGACATTAATTACTGCATAGAAATTAAATATCCTGTCTCCGTGAAGTTATCACAAGAGGTTTCAAACAGTATGAAACTTAAATTTAAAATTAAATAAAGACTCATTTTCAACCATTACAAGACACCCAATTCTGAACATTATTGAAACTTGTGGAGATTAAGATTTTGTCAGTTAACTGAAGATTATCCAAATTATGGCAGGAAACAGACACCTTCAAAATTGCTGTTCATGGTACATTGTACAGCCTAGAGAATTAACATCCTCCAATGTACCAACATTACATACCTCTAAAGCTTTTGACTAATAATGATTGGTTTCAATACTGTAGGATTTCAAAGCAGCATTAAGGGGGCGGTGATTTTGTCAGTAAAATGGGGGCAACCAATTCCTCATGACAGTTACAAACAAAACTACTATACTGTACTTAGGTATACACTATATTTAATTTGTTTCATTTTACAGGAATCAGTTGCTCCTATTTGCTGACATTACAGACCTCTTTCTTATTGATCCCTGGGTTATGACATAATGTTGCAATTAAATTCTTGTGCTATAAGCTTTGGTAAGAATGCTTCAAAACCAAGACTAAGTACAGTATGGACAGATTGAGAGGATGATATTGTTCAAGGAATGTATATTACCAGAGAAATGGAGAATATTAATTATTCCAAACTGTGCCAAGATATACATTTAAACAATCTAGTGTCATTATTTCAGCAACTGATAGCATTATGTTCACAACAAAAATATCATAAGGGGTAATCATGATTGGGAAATGTTTGGCACCCAAGGGTTCTAATGTACGGTAGTGGAAGTAAATCATCAGCCAATCAGATGTAAGGAAAAAATGTTTCATGTGGACATTAACTGCCAGCTACAAAACACTGAAAATATAAATAATTTGTTTTGTGGCACACTTTGGAGAAATCTATAACTAACTGACAAAAACTCGGACTCCATACCGGGTAAGTGTTATGTTGTTGAGCAGAAAGAGCCAGAGACCCAATGAATATAAAGACCAGTCTATTCCATCATTTTGGTGCCTGTGTTGCACACTCCACTACTTTCAATGGTGTATAGTAGTGAAGTGATTACTGCATTACAGTAGGCTTCAAGATCCCTAGTTATACAATGTCTTTTAGACAAACTTTACAATATTACATTGTCACAATTGTGCATGTTAGACATCAAAATGGGTGAAAATGAATGGTTTCCATTTCTTCAGGGTCCCTAGAAGTAACGAGGCAGTTGAGAGGCAGCCTTCAACCAGACAGCACCAGGAGTTAAAAATATACTATATATAAATATATTATTGAGACTCTGACTAGCCAGCCATCTGAAGCCTTCAAGGTAGGTAATTAAAGGAATCCTTGTTTTATATTCAGGCTTCACTTGGGACATCATGAAGCAAGGAATCTTGTCAGCCTTGTCAACAAAAACCTTCTTAAGGTAAGTGCCTTCTTCTTGCTGACAGATTGTAGGGTTAAAATAATTTTCACAATACCCCTACCTAGGGTTAAAAATATGTTCTCCAGATCTCCATAACCACTTACTAGAACCCACACCCCCACACCCCATGCCCACAGGGAAGTTGCTGTTGTTGCAGGGGAACCACTGAAATGCTGTGGGTTAGGCATGGTATTGATAACCTCTGCCAGCACAAAGAGAGAGAGGCGGATGTGATGGTGGATTCTAGGGTCTCGTGTGTTAATCATCTTTGCCACTTCGCGCACTGGCTTCTCGCAGTTCATCTGAAACATATCAGGGAGTAGAATAACAACAAAATGACATGGTGGAGTTTGATCTTCTCTTTGCTATACTTGCAGTGATGGAAGAAGAATGGGATATTTATTTGTGACGACCTATAATTTTTCTCGACAAGAAACCTCTACCATCCAAGTGTTGGAAAGAAGAGAGAGAAAATCATATGAATTTTAGTTTACTGTGGATTGATGTTAGATGATTTCCAAACATTGGATGAATAATCTGAGTAAAGAGACCACAAGAGAAATCAGCATACTGTATTGTTTTTTGTTCTCAAGAAGAAAGATGAAGAACAAAATAAGCAAGATAGTCCAATGGTAGATACAGGTAAACTGGAACAAATATGGTATTGTAGATCTACAGATGAATATAAGGTATTGGAGAATGACTATTTATTCAAGCTGTGATTTTGTTTCCTTTTCTATGTATTATTGTGTCCATCCAATCACAATTTAGCATGCAGAGTATGTTTTAATCATCACTCCTGTATTAGTCATTGTCTTGTAGGCCAGAGCAACTGAATATCTGGAGAAGAAAGAGGTCATGGTAAGACAGGGATAGGTGAAGAGAGACAGGAAAAACGGAGAGGGAGAGAGAGAGAGAAAAAAAATTAAAATAAAGGATATTATAGTGAGAGAGAGAGACAGAAAGAGGGAGAGAGGAAGGAAGAAATAGCAAGTATACAGTACATACCACCTCCTCCCTCAACATGTATCTGGTGTAGTTCTGTCCTGGGGTACCCGCCATCCTGTGGAGTCTGACCTGCAGCACTATGTTGTCTGCTGTTTGTTGGATGACCTCCAGCCGACACACCTCCTGCATAACACAGGAGAGAGTCGTAATGGTTGTCATACAGTAGCAAATAAAGCACTCTTTAATGAAGTTTTGTCAGTGTTTGTCATTATTACAAACAATATAATAACTATTTCTACCAAGGAGGTTATGTGATTGGTTTGGTTTGTTTATCTGTTAGCAGGATTATGAAAAAAGTTATGTGAGAATTTTTGTGTACATTTTTACCAAGGTGGGCTAGTGACTGACAAGCAAGTGCATAATTTGGAAGAGTTCCAGATCTGGATATATATCCAAGATTTTGTTCTTCTGTTTTTACGTTACTTACTACAGTGTTAAGAATGAGGGAGAAAAATTGGTGGCAGTTCCCTTTAGACTAATGCATTTTGGGAGAGATGATCCATTGCTCAGCTTTGGTTGAGATTTGTGATGTGAGAATACTGTACTCTAATTCTTGTTACTGTTCTTGCATGCTTTTTTAATTCATTATTATCTTGTGAAACAATAGTTAACTGGAAAGTCTCCCTCTTAAATTTTTAATTAAATACTTTTTTTCTATAATGACTCTGTAATATGGGAAATTATCATTATGTGCAGCATTCATATACAGTACACAGTTTCACTTATGCATGCTGAATTTCTAGATACTACATGTACTGTACCTCCTTCAGAACTGTAAATGTAAAGTGGCATTTCAACTACTGTGTATGCTGAACTGTCCTGACTTCTGTAAATATAATATAGTGAACTCTTACTGAATACCACTGGAAGCATGTGGGAATTTAACCCTCTATCATCGACTCCCAATAATTACATACTGTACAGAATATTTTACTTCCACAACTCCAGTGTATGAAGTACTCTGACTGGGACTGTCTCCTACACAATGTATGAACACACTGTACACCTATATAAAGTAAACTGGAATAATAGGCTTGAAATGTAAGACCTGTAATGAAATAATGAAGGGGCAGTAGATAAACAGAAACAAAGCAAAGAAAAGAAAATGGCAAAAGAAGCAAAGATTAAAGAGCTGGAGAAAGTGAGCACTGGAGTGCATACTGTACAGCATTGTACAGTACATACCCCCATTTGTGAGGAAAGTGTGGAAACCATAATCTGGAGTGGCAGGATGGCATCTATGGCTCCTCCATTGGTTTTGGGCCGCAATAACTTTTCCTCACGCCGGCTGTACCCCACCATCAGGAATAGGCCCATGGGGAGGTGGTACTCATCTGTAGGTGTTGACAAAAGGCGTGGTGAAAGTCTTAACTTAAGAGGTCTACTAATTCCTCCAACTTATGCTTGTATACCTCAGTACTGTATACAGGTAGCAAGGCAGAGATGAGGAGGAAGAAGAGTGGAGCAGGGAGGAGGAGGAAGACTGGGGCAGAGAGAAAGAGGAAGAGGTGAGCAGGGAGAAAGAGGAAGAGGTGAGCAGGAAGAAAGAGGAAGAGTGGGATAAGGAATTAATACAAATTACTTTCAAACAGTAACAGACCAATAGATCTTTGAAAGGCTGTTTTGGAGAAGAAGGAAGAGTACTGCCAGCATCACTGCAGGCAATACAGGGAATGAAGATTGATTATGATACGATGAAAGGATGAAAGAAGACTATTATGATAGGATGAAAGAAGACTGCCCTAGGCCTGGAAGACCCTATAGGACAAGGGAGAAGTGGGCAGCCAATAAAGGATGAAAAAAAGAAATGAATGAGAATAGATGGAAAGGAAAAAATAAAATATAAGACATGATAGGATGGAAATGGAAAGAAAATCTGAAGGAAAATATTGGGAGGAGAGGAAAAATAAAATTAAATAGAAGAGATGGGAAAATACATAGGAAAAAAGGGGAATAGATGGGAGGGAAGGACAATATAAAGGATCAGGAAGCAGAGGAAGGAATCAAGGAAGGGTAAAATAGATTTATGGGAAAAGGGGAGCTTAATGATGAGAAGAGTGAAAAACGGAGGAAGAGGAGTAGGAAGGAGTAGGGTAGATAGAGATAAAAAAATTTAAGAAGACAAGAGAGGATGATAATGGTGGGGGCCATGAGACATGAAGAGGGGGAGACATGATGTAAAGAGAGAGAGAATATTCACTCTTCCAGACCTCCCCTCCTGTTTGTAATATCTTTCTGACTCCCCTTCCTTCCTTTTCCATCTTTTCTCTCCCTAACTCTTTCACATCTTTCTTACACAACACCTTTCATCCTTTCTTTCAAGTCAATCATTATCAGTTCCTCAACTATCCTCATTTTCCTGGCACCTGGTACTTACGGTGCTTGGGCCTCATGCAGATAAAGTCTCCAGCGTAGCAAATGCAGTCGCCACGGTAGTGCTGGAAAGCAGGTGCCTGGTGGTTGTACACAGCAAAGTCAGTCTCACATGGCATCTTCTCCACACAGTCCAGCACCTGAGGACACCACAGAGGCTTAGGGTGGGGCCATGGTAAGGAAAAATTCAAAAGCTGTCAGCCAGTACTTTTGAGTTAACAGAGATTGTTGTAATGAAGATATGAAGTGTATTTTATTATGCAGCATGAATATGGGAGTACCATTTAAGGTGGAATGACAATTAATACTATTCTCCTACTACTTTGGCTTCAAAATGCATTAACAAAATGTTATTATAGATCCTCCTTAACTCTTTGACAAGAGTTTTCTCATATTATGACTTTAATATTGTATTACAGAGCTCTTAACTTCAAATATAAAATCAAAGACTAAAGCCCACCAAAGTGGATTTTTGATTAGTTATACTGGAGGCCTGTATCACTTACTTGACACTTAGCTTGGTGATGACGCTCACAATAGCACATCTCGGTGCAGTCCTTGTCTCCATCTTTATACAACTGTAAGGAGAGAGCAACACATGGATCAGGCCAAATCATCAACATAACCAGTACATAAGAGTAGGGTCATCAGCCTCTCTTTCTGGTTAATATACCAAAAGTAAATACAGTACTGTACCTGTATACCGTTTAAAAGCAAACATAGATAACAGATATGAAGCAGACTATAGTTATTCCATTACATTAAAAGATGCAGTTGATTCCCTCAGTTCGCTGGTTATTTGCAGATTATATTATGGAGGACATTCATGGTGATAGAATTATGCATGTTTATGGAATTTTGTTGAAAGAAAGGAATACACACACACACACACACACACACACACACACACACATACAGTATATATATATATATATATATATATATATATATATATATATATATATATATATATATATATATATATATATATATATATACAGGGTGTCCGGAATTTTTTGCCCGAAAATTTGGCAAATGCATCCTTTATTAATTCTGAAAAGAAAATACTCTATTGATGTTGTCTTTTTTTTCTCTAGTTTAGCGGTAATTGAGACATTTAAATGTGTGACAGAACGTTAGGTAATGTACACAGAGGCAGCCCCGCGCCACGCCCCACAGCCCGTTGAGTTGCCAAGTCGGAATAAACGTACATTTTATTTCAAATTTTACACGTTATTCTCAAAACTGTGTTATATTTATCAATCAATAATCATTAGACAGGACATTTTTATACTCTTAACTATTAGAGCAAAGGTACTTGTTATGATTATGATGACTTCTTTTCTGGGATTCTTCTGTTTGGAAATTTCCGTCGGTATTCCCTCACTGATGCTTCAGCACTCCATCCACAGAAGCCGTAGATGAGCACCATATCTGTGTACTCAGTGTTGGTGAAGGTGAATGGCATTGTAGTGAAATGAGTGGGAGAACGCCGTAGAATACTTCTTCCTTCCACCCTCGCGACAGGAGAATGCTGCTGGGTGTAAGGTGTGGCAGTGACTGTGGCAGGCGGTGAGGCGGGAAATCTCTCCACCCCTCGGGTGCCATCTGCCGTATAACCTACTTATTTTATTTGAATTTCTTGAACTTTATGAAGCCTACCCTGTTTTCAAGTGACATACTCTTGTATAAAAATGTCCTGTCTAATGATTATTGATTGATAAGTATAACACAGTTTTGAGAATATCGTGTAAAATTTGAAATAAAATGTACGTTTATTCTGACTTGGCAACTCAACGGGCTGAGGGGCGCGGCGCGGGGCTGCCTCTGTGTACATTACCTAACGTTCTGTCACACATTTAAATGTCTCAATTACCGCTAAACTAGAGAAAAAAAAGACAACATCAATAGAGTATTTTCTTTTCAGAATTAATAAAGGATGCATTTGCCAAATTTTCGGGCAAAAAATTCCGGACACCCTGTATATATATATATATATATATATATATATATATATATATATTGTAATCTGGAATACCTGTATTCATGCAAAATTTAATCAAGAAGTGCCTGTATTACAGCTTAAATGTACCGTAAAATGCATTTATTGGTCTCAAAGAGGGTATGTTATGTTATGGGAATTGTAAAATCAGTGGTGCTCACTGTTCTCGGACTTGTCAATCTCTGACCCATAACCTCCGCAAGTAGTCGATACAAACGATGCCATCCACCCAATAAATCCCCAGTCTAGGAACGAACGACCCAGTGACCTTTCAGTAGCAACTTTTGACAGCCCAACGTCACACCAGGGTTCCTAGCATCGCCATTATTCTTTGGAGCTGCATCTAGCACTGTTTATTGAAACTGATAATGAAATGTATCTAGCGCATTGTAGAGCCCACTTCAATGAAATAATATAGGTTTCCTCATAATGTTGAGTCACCAACGCCTGACTCTCTAGTCTATACGACACACACACACACACTTACGTAAATACATTAAAAACCGGTATAAGTAGTAGTGATACAGACGATTATTTCAAGACCAGAGTTATATATGTGTTTACAGACGTAAAGTCTAATCGTGTTAGCGGCCGTATATGGCAGTTTGGTGCAAGAGATAAAATATTAACGCTTTCAGTATCATTCATTCATAAAAGCTTTATAAAGGTCACGGTGAGACAGAGAGTCAAATACAGACACAAACACATTTATTTCTTCAAGGTCGATTGATTTATTCTTATTATACAGTCGCCAGCACTGCCGCGTGGTACAGGGGCTCACATGTTTAAGAGATTTAAGTGATTCAGTTCCTTAAGCAACAAAGTTCACTTTATGTGCTAGTGTATCGAGGATACTCATCTCACATACGTGGATTGTTTCGAGCTAAATAATCCCATCTCTGAATATGTGTGAGCCCCTGTCCACGCGGCAGTGCTGGCTAGTGTACCATTGTGATATAAAGTGTTACACATGTTAGGATACGGTTATAAACTTTATACACACTCGAAGTGACCAATTCCTCCTGCCAGCTGTTGAAATTTTGCTTGGCATCAATACAGAACAGCATACCGAGTTTCATTAAGTTTGTTGTGTACACTCGTAATACATAATTTCTGACCAGAGACGAACGGCAGGCACCACACATAGACTACCCTGCATTCGAACTCAACCTTTATAGGTGTACTGGGTGGGGAAATGAACAATACCAGGCGATTCGAAGCTTTCTGCTCCTCACACTCTGGTCAGAAACTATGTATCACGAGTGTACAGTTTGATATGTTTATGACCTACGCAGATACACTTTACTCAATTAGTATAGTAGATGTGAAAAGTAGTACCTACCCTGATACTCTCCCGTTCCTCCAATATTCTTGGCTGAGGTTCCCACGCTCGAGTGATCTCACAGTACCCTGCAACATAGTACATATCACTCATACACTCTGCATTGCGTGTTAACACTGCAACTTAAATGCAACACACGAGTCAGGACTGTGACACATAACTTACTGGGTTTCAAATAAGTGCTGAAACCGAGTCATCTGCCGAATGTGTTCGTATTAACTATTCATTAACAATAATAACACAATACAAACCATGTCAGATACACGAACTGACCTTCTCCACCGCATCTCAACAATAAGACAAAATACAATTCAGATTCAAAACTTGAAACACGTGTCATCACTGCAAGAAACTGCAAAGTAATTCAACAATATACACCATAATGAAATACAACTTTAACTCCAACCTCTACAACAAAACAGCACAACATGTAGACACTCTACGATGTACCAAAAGTAACTATAAAGCAAATCTAAAAAAATATCAAAACTGTAACTTGCAGCATTACAAAATAAGCCAACACAGTGTAACATGTGTCAAAACTATAACACCAATCAGGGCATCACTACATAAGAACAGTAGTAATTACAAAATATACTCACTGGCAGGGAGAGTAGTGGTGGGAGAGGTAGTTGTGGTACTGGTGGTGGTCGATGTGGTGGTGGTGGGGGTCGTGGTGGTGGTGGTGGTAGTGGTGGTGGTGGTCGTCGTGGTAGTGGTGGTGGGCGGAGGGGTTGTTGTTGTTGTGGTGGTAGTGGTGGTCGTGGTGGGGGTAGTTGTGGGGATCACCTCTGGGGGAATGGGTGGGGGAGGGGGTAAGGTTACAAGGTCATCTGTAATCACCTCTCCACCTTCTCCTCCTCCTCCTCCTCCTCCACTTGAAGTACCTCCACTTTCACCACCACTACCATATCCCTCCACCAGGCCTCTCTCCTGGTCGTGGTGGTGGGGGTCGTAGTCGTACCCAGGGAGAGGGTGGACTAAAGTAGGGGTTTCCACCTCTTCTATAAAAAAACAAACACAGTCAAGGAAAGGAGAGATCCAACTGTAAAATAAATTAATGACAACCTTGTGACTCATTTGTTGCAGCTAAGGAGATAAACAGAGTAAATCAAGCTTTAATAACCAAAGAACAAGGTAAAGAGAAAGAGAGTTACATAGATACACAGACCACAACAGACCTTACGGTCCACACGAGGTAACCTGAGAGAGAGATACCTGAAATGCTGAAAGAACAGGAAGATTATGGACGAGGTCAGTCATGAGGCAGTAGGATTATACTGTAGGATATAAAAAGAAAGATGTGGAGCAGAGTCATCAGGCAGCAGGGTCATACGACTTATAAGCATTAAAAACAGTCTTGGGCTGGAAAAATATTATTACAATTATATTTATACATACACCCATCCACCCACACAAGACATGTCTTTACCGACATTTACACACACTAGAAGCTAAGCTATCATTAAAGGGGATCTGAGAGCAATGTGGGGAAGGCTGTTTTCAAAGGTTTCACCCGTGTTGTCACTGATAGTGTGTACATACACACATTTACAACTCTGGCTACGTTTTCCAGCCCTTCTTTATGTGTAGCCTTTGACAAGCTGAATCAATTGACAAAACAGTTGTCAATAAAGGCTCCTTCACATATAGTGATTATCAAAACAACTATACTACTATTCTGCAGGCAGTGTTCAGATGTATTCTCCAACATATATGTATATATATCTTTTTTCGAGTAAGATATCAAGAGATTTTTCTTTAAGCTGATAAAATTGTAGTGCTTTGCCAGCCTCTTGAACTTGCAGCATGAAACCCTTCAAAGGAACTACAGCCACACACATCATGGGTCACTCAGGTCAGATAATAACAGTAATTGGTAAGAGATTTCCAGAGTATAAAGGGAAGTACTAGTCAGACCTGAACGAACATCTGCTGACACAATGTAACAGACACTAGCAACAGGTCACTCATCCAACACAAGGTGGACGAGACAGTGTTCTAGTGACACGTCCTTTTCCTATGTTTTGCAACTGTGATTGTTCCATGTGTCCAAAGATGTACAGTCGGGGTTTAAAGTTCCTTCGTCTCTCTAGTAGGATGATGAGCTGTCGACATAGGCCTATATAATAATATATAATGGTTCACAACATTACATTCATTGTTCATCATTGTACACTCGCAATCCAAATTTTGTATTCAGGTCTTGTTGAAGTTTCGAATAATTTGACATACTAGTGAACCAATTACATCCTGATTCATTTTTGCTTGAACTCGCTTATACTCGATCAGGCTATTCGAAGCAAGTCTGGATACATATTTTGGATTGTGAGTGCACACCATAGAGAGACTATAAGACTACCCTATGTTCGACAAGAGGCTTTTATTTAATGTATATATGTGTCTGAGTTGTACTGTACATACCTGCTAGGAGCTTGCCACCTCTCCCTCTTGGTTTCTTCTTCACTCCCTTCTCCCTGGTGGGGGGGAAGCCAGCCCTCGCCCCTACCTCCGCCTCCAGCCTTTTTTCTTCTTCCGCCTCCTCTTCTTCCTTCTCCTTCTCTTCCTCCTGTTTCTTCGTGGCCTTCTGCACTTTCTCCTTTTCTCTCCGTCTCTCTAGGTGGTAGGCCAATTGGGTTTCCACTACAGGGAGGAATGACACCGAGAAATTATTATCTATCAATACTGTGTAAAACAATAATAAAACAACTAACAATATTACCACTACTATTGCAACTACTACTACTAAGAGTATTAATAATGTATTCATACATCACACACCTCCGCTAAAACAGTCTGTGCAATTGTTTGTTTTTTATTATCTCGATATTTATGTCGGTGTAATCTTAATATGCCTCAGGAAAAACAAAACAAAAATATCCTAGTAGGAGTTGAGCCTAAATGCCGATGTGAGTTTACAAACGGAAGAGTTTGCTGAACTGACCGACACAAGGGTTGCCCCAGAGTAGTCGCTTCCAGGCCAGACACTGATTGACCTCCGTGACACCTTCCACCTGACAGTGACAACGAGTGTGAAGGCGGGACCCCATGAGTCCTACCACGCCCCTCCGGCAGTAGTCATGACCCCCAGCACACACGCCCGTCAGCAGGTCAGCAGCACACCGAGTCTCGTACTGCTCTAGGCGGTATCTGGAAGGGAGAGAGGGCAGAGTATGGGCTATACATCTATACAAACGTGTACACGCGCCCCAAGATTTTTGTATAGTGTCTTTGCTTGTTTTTACACTCATTAGTCCCCCTGCAAAGATACCGTATCGTTATTTATTTTAACTCCTACACACTCGATAATTATGTCCGCTGTCACTTGACCTTTGGTGAAAACAGACACAACTTTTGCTTGACATTACCTGTTGAAATTTTACAACACTTCAACAACCAGAGGACTTGTATGAGGCTCACCTGCAGATGCGGTCATTGCGGCAGTCGTTGCCGAGGTGATGGCACTGTGAGACGGTGAGCCCCTCGGTCCTCGTGGCACATGGTGGGTGTAGGCGGCGTTGTGCTGCCTCACACTCACTCTCATCATCAGCATCCTTACTGCCAGCCCTGATACGCACACCATTATATTAGTTAAATCAATTATACCCATCAATTCGCCCTAATTCACTCTTTTCACTGTCATAGTTCCATCCTTTCTTTCCACGTGCCTACATCATTTACCACGTAGCCTAGTAATTTCAAATTGAAACCGATATGAATGAAAGCATAATTATTCACGAAGGCACTATTGCCCATTCTCATTTCCTACTGAATCCTACAAACTACTGTATGTCACGAAACAGATTCCCTATTAGTAACATTGAGGTGATTCCTTTCCTGGGATAGTTTGGAGGAATCAGTGCTCTTCACTAATTCATCGTCAAAGGATTGGTCCTCAAGGGGAAAAAAATATACAGAAGCATGTAATAATAAACTCTTACATTAGATTCATCAGAAACAAACAAAACATACAAAATTATCAATGCCCACCTGCATACACAGAAGGCAATCATAGTAGCCAGCTCTATGCGTTGTTCCTGTAGGTACTTGTAGAGGTCCTGTAGGGAGTGACGGCACGCATCCTGGTGACAGAAGGACAGACAGTGCCCCTGGACCATCTGTAGGTGGCTGTTGGGGAGGGAGAAGAGATTGGGGTGTGAGGGAGGAGGGTTGGTTTAGTAACTTTAGTCGGACAGATGGTTTCTTAATTATCGTTTTGCTATTTTTCTTCTTGTTTTTGTTTAGCTGTTGATTTTTTTCACACAGGAACATGGGATCACCATTTGAGGAGGAATCTTTGTTCATTTATATATATATATATATATATATATATATATATATATATATATGCAAATAAATCACTTGAGGCAAGTGATCCATGCAGGAATACAATGTGTTCCACTTTTGAAGCAAGATAGTAAAAAAAATTTGGATAGTCAGTAGAGTTAGGGGAGAGATATACAGCACAGATATATTATTTAGTTTGAGAGCAACATGTGAGTCGAAACCAGAGGGTTCAGAATTCAGAAGAGTCAAGTTCGGGAACACAAGAACAAGTGAGGTCGTTGTGTACGTATACGCAACATCCACCTTTGGCTCGAAACTGAGGATAGAGATAGTAAAAGGAGACAGAGTAGGGGTTGCTGTCGGTTGATGCTGATATCTGAGTTTCGATGAGGTAGAGAAGATGAGGTTTAGCAGAGAAGAGGTGGTGTACAACAGAAGAGAAGTTGGAGGAAAGGCTGCGAATGTTGCTTAAGTTGATGGCGAGTGTATCAGGCAATGGTCCTGGACATGTTTACTATATTTTGTTACTGCTTCATTGAGCCACAGATTGCTAATGACTTAAGGAGTATTAGCAAAAAGTCCTCCATAGAGCTTAAATGTTTTTTTCCTTACATATATATTGCCTTGTTACACTTGAGAACAAACTCTTACAGTCCTATACATTATCTCTGTATTGTTCTTCACCCTCGTCATACACAGATCAGTATTGTAAGTTAAATCGTGGTAAAGTTACAAGATGATAGAAATAAAAAGGCTCCAACAACAAACAAAAGGGAGTAAGACGGATGGGAAACCTGTTCTCTCTTTTAAAGGACAAATACTGGCCAAAGATAATAATAATAAAAAACATATAAAAATTACAATCGCTAACCAACATACAAGCTTAAACAGTTGGCAGATTCATTCCGGTCACTGAGGCTGTAAATCCTAGTCGTGGGTAAGGACTACTGACCGCACCTGTATTGCAACACAAACGTAGGGGTAACTAACTAACTGGCTGGGGATCCCTGGCCAGAGTGAGGTTGAGAGCTACATGTGCCTGCCGACTGACTGCCCAGTGCGAGAGAGCTAGAGGCAATGACCGAGGCACACCATCAAACGTAGTGGTTGAAGCGTGTTGAAGGTGAAAGGACCGGCAGTGAGGGAAGGAGTGATGTGAGGGGAGGCAGTAGGTCAGTGAGAGAGGATAGGATGAAGGGTGTGGCGAGGTGAGGGAAGGGGTGAGTGAAGGGTGTAGTAAGTGTGGAGATGAAGGGTGTGGTAAGGTGAGGGAAGGGTGAGCGAGGGGTGAAGTAAGTGTGGAGAGGAAGGGGGTCAGATGAAGGGTGTAGCCAGGTGAGGGAAGGGGTGAGCGAGGAGTGAAGTGAGTGAGGGGAGGAAGGGGATGGGAGGAAGGGTGTGGCGAGGTGAGGGAAGGGATGAGCGAGGAGTGAAGTGAGTGAGGGGAGGAAGGGGATGGGAGGAAGGGTGTGGCGAGGTGAGGGAAGGGATGAGCGAGTGCAACGGGGAGAGGATAGCAAACAAGTCAGAAGTGGATGACAACGAAGAGGAGGAGGAGGAACACAAAAGAAAAGGACGAAGTGAAAGAGCAACATAAGAGAGGAGGAGGAGGAGGAGGAGGAGGAGGAGGAGGAGGAGGAGGAGGAGGAGGAGGAGGAGGAGGAGGAGGAGGAGGAGGAGGAAAGAGAAGGAATAAAAACGATGAAAACAAAACAAAACGAGGACGAAATGAAGAATGTGGCCCAGGAAGAAATAAAAGGATGAGGAACCCGAAGAGGAAAAATGCCACAGTGAGAGGGAGCAGCAACACAGTATACACCCACTGACACAGCCATAAACCTTACCAGAGAAACACACACTCGTCACGCAACCAACCAACCAACCACCTATACTAATCCAAATGCTGCTGCTGCTGTTCTGGACTCATTACTTTTATTACACATTACTAATCCAAATGTGTTGCCTCTGTCTCATTACTTTTATTACACATTACTAATCCAAATGTGTTGCCTCTGTCTCATTACACTTACTAGTACCGGTAACAAATTATTATCATTGCTGTTCCTGCCTGTTTCATTACTTTTACTGTCACATTACTACGACTGCTACTCCTGTCTCATCATTACTTTTGCTACACATTACAAATATTAGTTTTACAGCACCAGCATCTTTACTATTAATTCCTCGAGTGCCATTTGATTTTTGTATGTACTGAAAATTACCCAGTGCTTAGTTTGATCATGGTACAAGTTTAATGTAAAGGAGACATTAGTAAGAAAATGGTTCATCGAAGGGCCCTCTATATAACCCTTAGTAACTGTAGTCGTTGTTTGTCGAATACAAATATTTAGGAGTTAGTCATAATAAGGTAAATAAGCACTTGGCACGTAATTGGTTAATGAAAAATAGTTGTTTTCCACATTTTTCCCCTGGTTACTATCAAAAGTAGGTTTTGTCGAAGGGAAGAACTGTTGACAATCCAAGGATTTAACAAGATTACCCTATACACATTTGCCATTTAAAACGTTCCAAAAAAATAATAAATAAATAAATAATAATAATAATAATAATAATAATAATAATAATAGCTTCGTCCAATGGTCAATATTTGAAAACAGCATTTAAGGTTTTACCAGCAGTGTTTAATAATTTCACAGGCGATGCAATAATTCAATTCCATCGGCTGGCACATCACCATTTCCCAGCAGCTGCACCAACAACAACCACGCTTGGTGAACATTGCATCACCACATTAACATATATGACGGGAATGTGTCCTTAGTTTATGAGTTAGGTTTTCCTTTCCTTCACTTTTCATCCCTCTTGCTGCATCCACTCTATACACATTCTTTTTCATCCAACTGTACAGCTAGTTAAATGTGTCTATCTGTGTACTTGTATCTGTCTACAGTATGTATCTTTGCAAACTATGTATTCAGCTATGCATCCATCTATTCATCACTCTACCTCTCTACTTTTATCTCCGTAATTTATCACCCACTCGCCACTCATCCACTCCCAGCCTGTGCTCAAAATTCCAGGAGTGAGGCTCACAAATTATGATAAATGGCCATAAAATACTGGCACTCCTAAATCCCGATTCGTCTCGTGGTGTGTGTGTGTGTGTGTGTGTGTGTGTGTGTGTGTGTGTGTGTGTGTGTGTGTGTGTGTGTGTGTGTGTGTGTGTGTGTGTGTGTGTGTGTGTGTGTGATAGGGTGCTTTAGCTTTCATGTATGTGTGGCTAAGTGTATGCCCCTTGTCAGAGAGGGTACTAAAGCTAACAAGTGCGTGTGAGGTGTGTGCTTAACATCTAAATATGTGAAAGTGTGTGTGTGTGTGTGTGTGTGTGTGTGTGTGTGTGTGTGTGTGTGATGGTGCCAGTAAGTGAGCGAGGTGCCTCAGTGCCACCATGCTCTCAGACACGAGGAGTAATAATCCAGCCTTCACACCCGCCCAATTACCTACACATTTAATAACCACCATCCACTTCTCCAGGCACGTCTGTTTCCTTCACACACACACACACACACAGACACACACACGTGCCCTTAGTATCATTGTTCTTCTCAGGCGTCTTACAGTTTTAATTAAGGGGATATATAGTACAAGTGTTGGTAAACCTGGAGCCATGAATTCCCCAAAACTATTCCATTATTTTGTTAATCTGGTCCTGTTTCCTGCATGGCATAATTTGGAGGAATCAAGACGCTTTAAATTTTCTGCAAGTTTTTCTTACAAAATTCGTATAAACCTACTCCTTTGTAACAGTACATGCATGTCATAACTGTTTACTTTTTGTATACGGTACTGTATTATAGATTTATTGGCTACAATATATAATTTCCTACAATCATATTATAATACTGTAGTCTGGACAAACAGATTTCAAAGTTCAGATCACCAAAAACACACATACACTATACACACTGACGGTCCATAACATAATTACGTTAACTAAATTAGTGAATCACTTTCCCACACTATACACTGTTTACTACTAGCCTATATTGTTCGGTGCATGGGGAGGCACTCATAACATTTACCAGACAGGCTAATATAATCACAACGTTACATGGAGAGGAAACTCTATAACAATAATTTAGGGTACAGGAAGGACATTACCTGGTTCAGGTCCCAAGACACACTGAGGCGGCCTTGTAGAGAACTACACACTACACCAGAGTCAAGCTGCTGACGCACTGAGTCTAACTTGTATAATGTAGTTTGAGTGGGACCGACTTTGTGAAGGTGGTAAGGTGTGGTGTGGTGTGGTGCAGTTTACTTATAGTGAAAGGCTAGGTGGATGATTTGTATAGTGTAACAGAGTGTCGTGTAGTGTAGTGGAGCATAATGTAGTGTAGTGTAGTGTAGCGTAGTGTAATGTAATGTAGTGTAATGGAGTGTTCTGTAATGTACAGTTAATGCAATGTAATAAAGTGTGATTTAGCATACTGCAGTGATAAGGTTGATTTTGATTAATGGTACAACGTATTATAGTGTTGTGTAATTTTGTGTTGCAGTGTCGTATTTCACTAGCCTGGCGTTGCCAGGGCTAAGAATAAATAGTAGGACCATGTCAGAAAAAATAACACACTCAGAACACACATATTTTCGGCCTTTGTACAGTGCTTGCTTGTTATTACTACCCCACGTGTGTTGGCCTGTGCTCCTGATATCCTCCAGCACCCAGTGACTATCGTCCAATGCTTGCAATAATAGTACAATCAAGTTCACGTCCTATAGCACATCATATTAAACACACAAAGTAAGGTACAATTTTTAGCATTTATTCCAATTTAATTTTAACCATAAAAGGGGAAAGTTTTGCAACTTTATTATGCATTATTAGAGGTTAGCACCTTAACTATACAGTGTTCATAAATTATGTAAACAGACTGTACTGTACATAATATAATACAATTTGTCCAAATAATCACATTAAATGGAAGTGATACGTGGGGGTTCGATCCTGTGTGTTCAATAACCCGTAAAAGTCAACCTTGCCTTAGTAGTAAGTAACCTTCTCAACTGACAACCACACTCGACTCTCCTACTGACTCACCTGCTACATTCCTCGTCAGCCTGACAGCGGGCCAAGGCGATGTTGCAAGAGTCTTGCACCTGCTCCGCCTCCTGCAGTACCGCTGTGTCCTCAGAGGCTGCGGCGAGGGAAATAGTTTATTAACAGAGGAAGACGATGTGTTGAGGAGATAGTTGACTTCCATGAGCCAAAGCATGAAATATCCCACCATAATTGTAGCTGATTTATACAAGCTGCAATATAATTACCTTTATTTTTGTGTAGAAGCACATGAAACAGACACAGGAATTAGTAATACTAACTGTATTATGAGGAAGGCATTAAACAGGATAGTCTTTACAGCCGTGATATATAACTCTTCTCCAAATACAAAAATGACTGATTTAGATTTATGTATTTTACTTGAAACTAAAGCTGGACAATTATTTGTAACAGTTCAAAATACACTGTCCAAAAATTACACACATTCATACATCCTTAGCACTCACCAAACCTTCCCACTCCAATCAACATAGTCCAGTCCTAACCACACAGTTCCAGTCCACAGTTCCCCACCCACCTTTAACTATCCCTTCCACAGTCATCTCCGTCCTGCCAACACCATTCCAAACCCTTTCCATCCCGCCTCAACCCATCTCCCTTCACGTCACCCCACCATACTGCCGCCTCGCAGCTCTGTTCTGTCATGCTCCACCCCAGCTGTTACGCAACACCCCGACACACACTCATGTCCTGTCCAAACTCCCACTCTTCTTTGCCCCACACCATCCCACCCTATACTCGTCTTTTTACCTTCCCCTCTTTGCCCCACCTATCTCTAACATGCGCACCCCGCTCTATTCTGCCTAACCCAGTACAACCCAACTCTTCTTTGACTTTCCCCCCTTCCCAATCCCACTCTTCTCTGACTTTTCCCTTGTCCCGCCCCGTCTGACCCACTATACTAACGTCAACTGTAGTGATTCAATTAACTTAATGGAGGTGTGTGTGTGTGTGGTGGGGTTTGCAGTGTGACGACCTCAGTACACCCAGTCTTGACACACCCAGTCATTCTGATACAACTGACACACACAGCTCTCATGACACACTTCCCTGACACCTACCAAGTTCAGCACCCCTAACTAACATCCTGGCTGGCACACATACCAACTACATCTGACACACATACCAACTACATCTGACACACCCAGCACTGTATAAACTAACCTCCTGACACTCAATGATCATGACACACCTACGCACCCAGCACTTTTGACTCACATGACCACCTTATACAAGTCTTACCACACCTTCCAGGCAAATCTTCATCATTATTGCAGTAATCCTGACATAGACTGACACATCCGCTATACTTTTTATACACACTCAGCACTCCTACATAATAATAAATCCTCACACACATTTCCACACTTGTCCACTTACCGCAGAAGTGAGTAATAGTAATAGTGGTAATGGTGGTGGTGGTGGTGGTGGTGGTGGTGGTGGTGGTGGTGGTGATGGTGGTAATATTTATGCTAGTGGTGGAGACAATACTGATGGACACACGAATATTGGATACAGTGATGATTAAGATGGGAATGGTATCGAGATAACAATATACTGGGAGGTGACTTTGACGGTGTTTGGGGCACTGTATTATTAATGATATTGAGTTTGGTAGCCGTGTATAGAGAGAGAGCAAGATGAAGTGATGGTAGCAGTGGTGAATGAAGTGATGATGGAGCAGGTGATGATGGTCAAAGATATGGAGATGGGAGATGCATGAACAAATAGAGAGAGAGAGAGAGAGAGAGAGAGAGAGAGAGAGAGAGAGAGAGAGAGAGAGAGAGAGAGAGAGAGAGAGAGAGAGAGAGAGAGAGAGAGAGAGACGAGAGAGAGAGAGAGAGAGAGAGAGAGAGAGAGAGAGAGAGAGAGAGAGAGAGAGAGAGAGAGAGAGAGAGAGAGAGAGAGAGAGAGAGAGCAGTAACTAGTAACACAAATAAAGGAACCCTCTGGCCACTTGTTTGCCATGAACTATCCGACAAACTACCACGTCAATGGTTAACTTTTGTCTCTTTACACAAGCATGGACACACACACACGTACGCTCGGAAACACACACACCAACTCAACTAGCATACACACACACACACACACACACACACACACACACACACCACACACACACACATCAGAGGCACATTCAATCAAATAACAGACACTCCCTCACACGCCACTCCCTACAAATCACTCATAACACACCAATTAAGCACACAAACGTTCTCACCACACACAAACGTTTGAAACATTTCTATTTATATATGTTGTATCCAGAACCTTGAAAAGACACTGAGGACAGATGTAGGTACAGTAGGTAGGTAAAGTTGCTTCCTGTCGAGTGGCAGGTGTGTGTGTGTGTGTGTGTGTGTGTGTGTGTGTGTGTGTGTGTGTGTGTGTGTGTGTGTGTGTGTGTGTGTGTGTGTGTGTGTGTGTGTGTGTGTGTGTGTGTGTGTGTGTGTGTGTGTGTGTGTGTGTGTGTGTGTGTGTGTGTGTGTGTGTGTGTGTGTGTGTGTGTGTGTGTGTGTTGACCTGGACCTTCGTGACGTGCCGGGCAATAAGAAACCGATGTCTAAAGTCGAACCATAAAATATATAAAATAATATATAAAAAAAAATAAGAAAAAATCATCAACTCTGAATCGTAATCTCTCCATCTGATCCCACACTAACTACTCGTCCAGAATGTGTTGTGTGGATTGTTGGGTGGATTGTTGTGTGGTTGGACTGTATCAGAGCAATCCCTTGTAAATCACGGTCATGTCAGCCTTTCACACACTCAATCACTCACCCACATCTGTCTGTCTGTCTGTCTGGCATTGTCTGTGTCTCTGTTTCTCTGACTGTCACCATCTGTCTGTTTGTTTGTTTGTGTCTGTCTGTCTGTCTGTCTGTCTGTCTGTCTGTCTGTCTGTCTGTCTGTCTGTCTGTCTGTCTGTCTGTCTGTCTGTCTGTCTCTCTCTCTCTCTCTCTGTCTCTCTCTCTCTCTCTCTCTCTCTCTCTCTCTCTCTCTCTCTCTCTCTCTCTCTCTCTCTCTCTCTCTCTCTCTCTCTCTCTCTCTCTCTCTCTCTCTCTCTCTCTCTCTCTCTCTCTCTCTCACACACACACACACACACATACACACATACACACACACATACACATATACCTAACACCCATCCATCTCCATCCATCTACCGTGCGTCTCAGTATCAGCAGAGAAAGAGATACTGAGATGTAGTAGCGGTGGAGGAGGAAGTAAGTGGTTGTGGAAAAGTAAACTGAGGAGACTGAGTGGTGGAGGGAGTAGTAAGTGATGGTGGCAGTACAGTAGTGGAAAACAGTAGGTGGTAGTGATGGCGGTGGGACAGACAGTGATAACAAGAAAGATGTAGAGCAGGAAGAGTGAGGAAAGCTGCAATTTTTTATCTCCACCACCACTCAAACTCCCTTCAACACCCCCACCATCCATCCTCTTTGCTCATCACTGCTCCAGTTACGTTTTTGTCAAGTTTACTTTATTTTTGGAACTTTCCTGTTTGATCTACCTCCCCACACATAGGAGAACTCTGTGTGTGTGTGTGTGAGAGAGAGAGAGAGAGAGAGAGAGAGAGAGAGAGAGAGAGAGAGAGAGTGAGAAGGGTTGGTGGGGTTTTGAAGTTACAAAGGAATTAATGTGGTGTGTGTGTGTGTGTGTGTGTGTGTGTGTGTGTGTGTGTGTGTGAGTGTTGATAGGGGTGGTTTTAAGGTTACAAATGAATTAATGTGTGTGTGTGTTTCCATTTAATCTCTCTCTCTCTCTCTCTCTCTCTCTCTCTCTCTCTCTCTCTCTCTCTCTCTCTCTCTCTCTCTCTCTCTCTGCACCATACACAATACTATACTTACTTGGGTGTGGTCTGTGCTGGAGGTAGTGGTGTATGGTGGAGAGAGGATATAGAGGGTCTGCCTGGGACGCTGACACCACCAGTAGGGCCGGGGCTGAGGTGGGTACAGGCACAGGGCGAGTCAGTGGTGTACTCAGCATCTCAGACACACGGGACATGGCTGCCACACGCCCTGGGTAGTTGTCGCCTGCAGGAAGAAGAAGAAGGCGGGGGGAAAATATAATAATGAGTTAATAAATGTATAATATAAAAGTGAGACAGATTGACAAAATGTATACATAAATGTAATGAGTTATTAATATGAAAAAAAATAAGAGTGAGACAGACTGCATGAAATGGATAAGATATAAAATGAATTAGTAAATATAAAATAAAGGGGTGTGGCATACTGAAAAAAATAGGTAGACAGATAGAGAACGATCATAGCATCAGATAACTTTATTATGGGTGATTTGAGACTTTAAGACCACAAACCTCCGCCAATTGATCATAACCTCAAACGTTATATATGGAAAAATACAGTCAATTTTTTATTCTAATAATTTGCTGCCATTCACGAAACTCACAATTGGTACAAATATTATAAAAATCACTCGCAACATTCTGTACAATCCTCCTAAAACACAACAAAATAATGTAATCAATCACGTAACCTCTTTCTGATATTAAAAAATATGGCACAAAAGATGGTTCCTTGTAGCCACTACTCCTTCCATGGGTCAGTGTTGTGGACTGCGAGGCTGTCGTGAGGTCGAGTTGGCCTGAATAAACTCACCTCTCCATCAACCCATACAAAGGTTGGTTAGGATAATGAATACATATGATAACAACGAGGGAAGGTAACTGTGGTAACGTGGATGATGCGGTGGCCTTGTATCCCAGGATATTGTGATACTATATCCCTGTACAGCCTCAAGGGCAAATTGCAGCAAAATGTTGTTAGAGAGTATGTTCCTCAATTTATCTTTACCTGTTGTGCAAGACGAAAGCCATTAATGCCAATATTGATACACCTGAACTTATTTACATTTGGACGTCAGTAATAATTCCCTCCGACATGAATAAGAGTATGGCGTTGGTCAGACAAAATCGCAGAGTTTGTCAGCCATTGTGTGGGATTGAAGTAATGTCTTCATGGTGGATAATTACATTACTGTAATTACGAACCAAGGTGCAGGTGAGGGTGAAGGCCAGAAACTGCGAGCCAAGACGTGAGAGGGAAACAAACGATATCACAGGTAAGGTCAAAGGTCAGGCCAGGTCATACGCGTAAAAAATGGAGAGGATAACGTTACAATCTCCGCCTACAGCTGGAGATGAATACCAGCTTAAGCCTTGGGTAATGGAAGAATAAGTAAAAGGAGAGGGACGCTAACACAATTATAGAATTTCATACTGCAGAAGTATGTATACGTACAGATGGAGACACAGACACATATAGATAGATAAACCGAGATAAAGCCCAAAACTCTGTCTTGTACAGAAAAAATAACAAGTTTAACTTTACTCTACACTGAGTAAAGCCACGTAAAAGAAAGTGACATCCATCAATGAAATTAAGGTTAGTGAACTGTTGTTGCTCTGGTTACGGTTTGAGATAAAATAATGTCTCGAGAAGTCGTAAAATGTTAAAGT
>JAWQEG010003726.1:0-62537 GCA_033782935.1 Petrolisthes cinctipes | reverse complement strand
GTTTCCTTTGTTTACACACAGAATTAAACTCATCCACCACTCTCTGTAACTCCCTTTCACTCTCAGCCATCAACACTGTCATCCGCAAATAAACTTGCCACCAAGGACCAATTTGCTTCATTCAGCCTCAACTTCACCCCCAGACCATTCACTTTGGCTTTCATCTCTCTCATACAACCATCCATATACTGTATATATATTGAACAGCCATGGTGACATAACACATCCCCGTCTCAGCCCTACATTAATATTAAAACTCTCATTTAGATCACCCTCTACCTGCACACATATTTTTATCTCTGCATAAAAAGCCTCAATGCCTTTCAGCAAAGACCTCCCAACACCATAAATCCTCATCACCTCTGACATAGCTCTCCTATCAACCCTATCATATGCCTTCTCCAAGTCCATGATGGCAGCATACAACTTCCTACCCTTCCCAATATATTTCTCCACTATTGATTTTAATGCAAATATCTGGTCAACACATCCTCTACCCTTTCTGAACCCTCTCTGCTCTTCAATAACTTTATTCCCTGTTACTTCAATAACTACCTCATAAATACTATAAAAATTCCTGGATACAGTATGTGTCCAGAATCGGATCGTTCTCAAAATTTGACCACTTGTTGTCAGTCACGAGGCCAATCTTTGGTAAAAATAAAATCCCTAACAATTCACATGTTACTTTTTACGTACATACCTGTTAACAAACCACTTGACAACACACACCAACCCACAAAAAAAAACTCCAAAAAATGTCTTAACAATTCACATGTTACTCTTTACGTACATACCTGTTAACAAACCACTTGACAACACACCCCAACCCACAAAAAAAAAAATCCTAAAAATGTCTTAACAATTCACATCTTACTTTTTACGGACATACCTGTTAACAAACCACTTGACAACACACCCCAACCCACAAAAAAAAAAATCCTAAAAATATCTTAAGAATTCACATGTACCCCAGCTAACAAACATATACAGTAAGGCACACAAACCAAACCTCCTAGAGCAAGAGGTAAATATTGGAACTCCATAACTCTGCAAAAAGTTAATTCATGTCAGTAGAATTATTTTTACTTATAGTGACCAGCAGAAGTACAGTATAGTATATAAATGGGGCACAAGGACAGGTTAAGGGGGTGCGGGGAGTAGGGGGACAGGCTTGGGGGGGGGGGGGGACTTGGGGGGGTGCGGGAGTAGGGTGACAGGCTTGGGGGGGGACAGGCTTGGGGGGGTGCGGGAGTAGGGGGACAGGCTTGGGGGGTGCGGGGAGTAGGGGGGGGGGACTGGGGGGGTGCGGGAGTAGGGGACAGGCTTGGGGGGGGGGGGGGGGACTGGGGGGGTGCGGGAGTAGGGTGACAGGCTTGGGGGGTGCGGGAATAGGGGGAAAGGCTTGGGGTGGGTAGAAAAGAAAGCCTGTCCCCTATTCCCACACACCCCTAACCCCCCCCCCCCCAAGCCTGTCCCCCTACTCCCGCACCCCCCAAAACCCCCCGCACCCACCTAAGCCCCCCAAGCCTGTCCCCCTATTTCCGCACCCCCTTAAGAGAAGAACCTCTCTTTGGTTATTGAAGGGTTGTTGATCATCCATACTATGGGTCGATTCCACGGTGGTATTTGTTTGTTAGCTAACTAACCGCAATTATAAGGCTTCAATATTTTCCAAAAGCTGAGTACTGTATCCACATTCACAAAATCTATCAAATAGTTAGATAATGATGATCATTGTATAGTTTATTCACCAAAGTTATTAAATAATTCACCCATAAGGCATTTACACGGCTAAGATTCTTTCGTTTGAGTGCTTACAAACCAATACCAACGACTGTGAAATCGACCCTATGTCAGGAAACATTAATGTCCCCTAGTTGTATCTGTTTGGTGATTTGTTTCCTGGGACAGTTTGTAAGAATTGGTTACCCTCCAATTTACCAAAAGGAGGTTCTTCCCTTCATTAACATTCCTATGACTGTAACAATAAAGAGTAGAGTGGTAGCACTTCTTAATATATGTAGATATCTACCTTATAAAATACATCGCAAGCTGCTTAGAAGTACCCGGTCATGTACAACCGATCAAAAAAGTATCGCGCATTTCCCTCGTGAAACATTCTGACACCTAAGACGATGGCTACTGAAAACGAGCTTGTTTATCATTTACAGAACCATCGGACCCCACCTGCGCGATACTTTTTTGAGCCAGTGTACAATACAGGTGCAGTAGGCCCTAGATATAAGATGACTAAAATTAGCACTATCCTTTTAACACTGACTCAGTATATCACTTAGTATGTTTAGGCTAGTACTGTAATTAATAACACAAGCCGAGGAAAACACTCGGTGGTTTTCAGTGAGAGACTTGAGTTGAAAATGAAGGCGTGGATACAAGTATTTATTCATTGTACAATATATCGAGGGTCTATTGTAGTTGTAGTTTAATTTGCAAGTAAATCACACACACAATATATACAGTATATACACGTTGTATATATTGTAGTTTATATCTGGTATACATCACAGTTTCATGTACAGTTGAGCAAGTAGAAAATGCAAATATGTTATAGCTGTTAATGGCAACAAACATCTAGTAATTGTTTGTAGTCAGCCCTCGTATCTTTATGAATGAATTACAAGGAAGGAACCCAGAGACAATGTAAGGTGGAATGTGATTGGCTGAACTTTGAGTGGTGGTGAAGATGTTACCATGTTTTCTTGCATTTTCTACTAGCTCAACGGTACCTTAAGGTGGTAATTCTTTTTTGTTACATTGGAGTGCCTTTGATTCCTCCAAAGTATGCTAGGAAATAGGACCAGAGGAGCAAAAATAATGGCATTCTGTTGCTTGGAATAATTTGGAGGATTCAGTTGCTCCAGATTTACCAACACAAAACTTCCCCCTTAACTTTCCTAGGATGTTAAGCTCTGATAATATCAACATGGCACCACACAATAATTACATATAAAATCCCATACGTATAAAAATGAGCAATTAACAATAATGTGTGATCCATTACGGCTTCATGTTGTCGTTAATGGGATCGTTTTAGGTCAAGGAGAGGGAGTTGGAGGGCTACTGATTCCTCCAAATGATGCCCATGAAACAGAAAACCCTATTAGCAACACTGGGTTTGTTTATTTCCTGGCATGGTTTGGAGTTATCATTAGCCCTCCAATTTGGTCAGATGAGTCGGTATGGAGTGGTCAGATATTTGAAGGGATGGCAAATATCTGTCCCTGAAAGTGTAAAATAAGATGAAGAAAACATACAACAAAATGATGAGACCTCCTTTCCTTTGTGCTTGGTGTCCCTCCTCTCTGTCACCTTCTTTACCCTACAGGGTCAGTCAGGCCTAGGGTCATGTTATTTCTTCCTCAAATCTTGTCTAACCAAGCCAGTTCACATGGATATGTGTGTCATTCTCCATTTCTTCAACCTCCAGTCTCATGTTCATTGTTATCTCAAACAAAGTCCCAACAGTGAGCTTGTCAATGATAACATTTGTCAGTTTCTTCAATAGGTAAACTACAGATTTGTAAGAAAGTTCACTATTGTCCAGCTCGAGATGATCACACCCTCTTCTGCAAATAAATACAGGGCATTAATGGACAGTACAAATATTAACCCTTTGTTATTCTGATGACATTTGATGATGGACGCTTGGTGTAAAGAGAGTATCTGGAGTTGGTAGATGTTACTTATAGCTCTACTCTCTTCCCAAGCCACTAGCAGTATATAAATAAATGTTATTGTCAAGGAGGGCAAAATGGAAAAACAAAATATGTTCTCCATTTTGGTATTTTTTACCTGTTTCTCTTCATAACAATTAACTAAATCATATATGGATGGAAATGAAGTTTATTCAGCTATGCTATAGAGCAATCAAAATTATCCTATACCAGTATCTTTATTATAAATGTTTGTTTATCATAGTTTTTTACCGGTATGGTGTAAATTGTTTGCTTGTCAGCTAACATTCCAGTCAGTTTGCGACACACTCGCATGACGGCAAAAGGTTAAGTACTGGTAACCATCAGGAAATCAAAACAAGGTTGATGTCGTGAAGGGCATCTGACTGTAAAGCCATTTGTCAAAATTTTGCTAAAATGCCCCTGCTACTCCCTCTCAGTTATTCAACAGTTCTTCCATGCTTGTTGCCCAACCTCTCTTATCACTTTCTTCCTCATCACACAGGATCTTCCAGCCTAGAGCAATCTTCTTTCATCTGCTAATCAAAATCTCCACACAATGGACAACAGGATATGTCTTTTAACTAATATCAGATGATTTGAAGTGAATGAGAACTCCTTATCCCACCATCCAAAAGTCAAAAGACAAGGGAGAAAGTGGTTAAGGGGAGGGACGGCAAGCACAGAAGAGATAGAAGGAAATGAGGAAGTATTGAAGAATTGAAAGAAGGTCAAGAATATAAAAATCAGGTAATATACACACTGTACAGTACCCACCCTTGGCTGAGACTCTTGACTGTTGCCACCACCCATTCCTTGTTGTCGTCTTTGACTCTAGGTATGTGTATCTCCAGATCCCCCTTGAAAGTCAGACTAGGGAAGTTGGCAGGATCCACAGAATCAGGAGACATGTCCAGGGTTATTCGAAGCTTCCTGACCGTGCGGTAGATCCTCTTGAGGCTTATATGGAGGTTTTTTACCGCCTTCAGGGTACATAACCTAACACGAATAGTTTTAAGATTGAAGCAAAAGTTAAGAAGGAGCCCATTTCCTTCCTCCTGATCTCCCAAACTACCAGTCAGGTTAGTGAGGTGGCCCCAAGGACGAAGGGTCTTCACAAAGTCATCCGAGTGTTCACTGCACCTGCCGTCATTGTAGTGCCGCCAGAAATGCAACTCGGTGAGCAATGGATTCTGTTTATTCCTATGTCTCAGGTGGCTCCTGAGATCCTTCATCAGTTTATACATGTCTTTAATGTCATATGGGTCCATACTATTATCTACCTCAATCTTGATGGACTCTATTTTGACAGGTATGGTTCCAAGAAGTTCTAAACCTGAGACAAGATTTTCATTGGTTTCATTATAAACAAGATCCCAAGATGTCTCTGGAAGTCTGTCATGTGCAATTATTTTTGCTACTTTCGGATTTTTTCCTGCTTCCACCAGGAATTTCCACCAAAATTCAAAGTCAATTCCCCTGATCTCTGCCTTATCCACCAAGTCAAATATGAGGTCTGATTGACGATTCAGTTCCATTGGAGATGACAATGCTAGATGTCCAACTAGAAATACAATGACCTGATAATAACCATGCCAACTCTTCAATCCCTTCACTTCCTCCAGCTGACCACTTTTAACACGGTCAGCTAAGAACTCTGCAGCCAGATATTCCATCTGAACCTTGTGGAGGAAACTGTAGTTACGGATTTCCTTCGAGTCTTGGTTATCATCAAACTCACACTCAAGAAAAGCAGACATTATTTCGTTTTCTTCCACATGTTTCCTTTTGCACTCATCCTCAATTTTCTTTTTCTCTTCAGAGTTAATAATTACATGGTTTTTGCTCATCATGTTCCAAGCAATTTGACCAATAAATAACAGAACTCCATTGATGGTTTTCATGTCTACATGCTTTTCTTTAAATATTAACCTCTCCATCACTTTATCTTTGCACAAACTAAAGAGTTCAAAGTAAAGTGTTGTGCAGTTGGTGACACTGTTAATCCTTTTCTTTTCCTTATCATGTATCCAGAGATGGATGAGAAGTGCAAGGGTAAGAGGCAAGTAAAGTTGATTATTTAAAATTCTACCTCTTCCATTAAGATATTTAAAAAATTTCCAATTTTCCTCTTTTACATATTTCTCAGGCTTGTTATGTAGTGCCTCCTTAAACACCTTGTCAGTGAAACTTTTTATTCCATTTTCATCAAAGCCACAAATCTTCACTGTGATGTACTCAAAGTTGTGAACTTCCATAAGGATACCTACTTCCTCCAGGTACTCTGGTCTTGTGGTGATAAGGATGCGGTGTTCTGACTTCTTGTTAAATCTGGCAAAAATATCTTTAATAACATTTTTTGTGTCCTTACTTGCCTCATCAAAACCATCAATGAGAAAGAGCACACGCATATCCAGTAACATGGGTATCAGATCAATTTTTTCATTTTTAAGTATCTCTAATGTGCTAGGAAGCATTTGTTCAGTGAGAAACTCCTTTAGATTCTTTGATCTCACAGACCGAGCTTCCACCAAGAAGACAAAGTTCATGTCTTCCAGGGCATCAATTTCTTTCCCTTTGGTTCTCCAGTCATGCAGGATGTATCGACACAGGGAGGTCTTTCCACAACCTGCTAAGCCATTCAGAAGTAAGCCATTGGGTAATATGTATCTATTTTTCCTCTTTAACTTTGTTGTTGTTAGTAGGTTCTTGGTATCTATCTCACATTCTGCTCCTCTACACTTGCTTTTAATTTTGAGTGGAGTGTAAATCTTCTCAATATAGTACTTGCTTACATTATCCTTTTCAATATCACGGTCTCCCTGCAGCATCCACGTACATGGGTTAACTACTCTCAGCTTACTATAATAATCCTGAAGCTCTTTACGTCCCTCTATAAGTAGCCGATGTGATACTTCCTTCTTAAACTCCTCTAAGTTTTTCTGGTATAATTCCAAATCCTCTATTTGCGTTGAACCGAGGATCATAGTCAGGATATTTTTGGTAGCATCGCTGTCCTCTGAAAAGTCATAATCAATTGCTTCTCCCACACCATTATATATGTTTTCATACACATTTTGCAGTTTACATATTTCACTCTTCATGTCTATACTTTCTTCTGGTTCCATGGCATGCGTTAATTTATTCCTCATGTGCTTTATGTCATCTATACTTTTCTTACACTCGTTACTCAGTTTCCCATACACATCTTTAAACACTTTAGGTAGCAGTCTGCATGCAAGGGTGATGTCAATTTCAAAAGAAGTCGACATCACCTCAGTCTCTAACAGATGAATATACAGCTTGGTAAATACACTTCTCATATCAGATTCCTTCCATTTGAGTTCACCCTTTAAATAATCCTTCAGATGTACCGTTCCGTTCATGGATTCTGGAACTGATGCATATATTTGCTGCACCACCTTTGTCATCACATTCTTACCTACAAGGATCACACACTTGAAATATTTGTACAATTTAATGCTAAAGTCACTTGGTAAGTCAGCCTGCATGTTACTGGATGGATCAGTCGCCATGGCTGGAACAACAGTGTAGCCTAAGCTGGAAAGAAAGAAATCAGAATCAATTAAAGTTACAGCCAAGTTCACCCTAGCTAATGGGCAAAACTACAGGGAAATAACCGTGGTAAAGTACAGGAAATGACCGGGGCAAAATACTGGGACCTAGCCAGATCTGGCAACACTGTTACAAAACGGTAATTTTTTCAATAAATACCGAAAATATGGTAAATATTGAAAGAATTACCGTTAATGCGTACGGTTTTTCTACCATCGCTACCCACTTATTTAGACAATTCTAAGACTGTTTTCTTCTATGGCATTTCCTCCACAAATGCCCCATTTCCAAGATAGGTCATATTCAAATGGGGCATTTTGAAATTAGCCTGACCTTACCTGACCTTACCTAGACCACAATAGACTACTGGGACCTAACCTGGGCAAACTACCAGGACCTAAACCTGGGCAAACTACCAGGACCTAACCTGGGCAGATTACCGGGACCTAACCTGGGCAAACTACCGAGACCTAACCTGGGCAAACTACCGGGACCTAACCTGGGCAGACTACCGGGACCTAACCTGGGCAGACTACCGGGACCTAACCTGGGCAGACTACCGAGACTTAACCTGGGCAGACTACCGAGACCTAACCTGGGCAAACTACCGGGACCTAACCTGGGCAGACTACCGGGAAATAACCGTGGTAAAGTACAGGAAATGACCGGGGCAAAATACTGAGACCTAGCCAGATCTGGCAACACTGCTACAAAACGGTAATTCTTTCAATAAATACCGAAAATAGTCTTAGAATGGTCTAAATAAGTGGGTAATGAAGGTAGAAAAACCGTACACAATAACGGTAATTCTTTCAATATTTAACCTAAAATATACAACATAATGAATGAAGAATTTCTGTAATTTTACCGATATTACTGAAACAAAAAAAGGTAAAGGTACAGAAGTGGACCTTACTGTATAATAGATATTTTACTATCATTACCCACTATTTTGGACCATTCTAAGACACTTTTCTTCTATGGTTTTTCTTCCTCAAATGCCCCGTTTCCAAGATAGGGCATATTCTAATGGGGCATTTTGAAATTAGCCTGACCTTACCTGACCTGACCTAACCTAACCTGGACCGCATCAGACTACCGGGACCTAACCTGGGCAAACTACCGGGAAATAATTGTGATAAAGTACAATAAATGACAGGGGTAAAATACTAGGACCCAGCCGGATCTGGCAACACTGCTG
Organism: Petrolisthes cinctipes; assembly: GCA_033782935.1. NCBI lineage: Eukaryota > Metazoa > Arthropoda > Malacostraca > Decapoda > Porcellanidae > Petrolisthes > Petrolisthes cinctipes. Next base: position 54,062 of record JAWQEG010003726.1, on the reverse strand, counting down.
AATTCAGGTCCACTTCTGTACTAATACCGGTATTTATTGAAAGAATTACCGTTTTGTAGCAGTGTTGCCAGATCCGGCTGGGTCCCAGTATTTTACCCCAGTCATTTATTGTACTTTATCACGATTATTTCCCGGTAGTTTGCCCAGGTTAGGTTCCGGTAGTCTGCCCAGGTTAGGTCCCGGTAGGCCTAGTCTGATGCGGTCTAGGTTAGGTTAGGTCAGGTCAGGTAAGGTCAGGCTAATTTCAAAATGCCCCATTAGAATATGCCCTATCTTGGAAATGGGTCATTTGTGGAGGAAATGCCATAGAAGAAAATAGTCTTAGAATGGTCTAAATAAGTGGGTTATGAAGGTAGAAAAAACGTACACAATAACGGTAATTATTTCAATATTTACCCTAATACCCAAAAAAATGTGAATGTGAAACGAAAGACATACGAATAATTACGATTTTTGTGATGTTGGAAGTTGTTGTTAATAATAATAATAATAATAATAATAATAATAATAATAATAATAATAATAATAATATTGACAAATGGTGATTCCAATTATTATTATTATTGTTATTAGAGCTAACTGTTAAGCTTACCTTTATATTCCTCCTACTCTATTTGAACATAATACAAAGTTGGAATTTCAGCTGTAACTTCACTATTTGTTGGTGGTGAAGGAAAGACCGTGATACCCAATGAAGAGTGATTAATTAAGTGAAGCCTTTTGTTTGTTTGTTTGTTGAAGGGCGAGGACATACGAGTGATTAATTAAGTGAAGCCTTTTGTTTGTTTGTTTGTTGAAGGGCGAGGACATACGAGTGATTAAGTGAAGCCTTTTTCTTTGTTTGTTTGTTTTGTTTGTTATTAGGGCGAGGCACAGGACCGAGGAATATTGTTGTTATCTTACCAACGGCACTCCTCTTCAAGTTCAGTTCAAGTTTAAAAAATTAGAGTCCCGCAGAGGGCCGCTCATGGGCGTCATAATATGCGGGGGTTGTGCGGGGGATTTAGGGATCCAGGGCAGGATTAGGAAGAGGGTTAGGATAAGGGTGGATTGGGTCAGGGACTAGGGGTTGAGGATTAGGATTGGGGAGGTAATGATTGGTGATCCTATTTCTAAATGTGTCAAGAGTGGCCGGGGCTATTAACTACGTGAGAGGGCCCAGTGGGGCTGACTTTATTCTCTGTGAATATTAGTTATCCCCCACAGGGCTAGAATAAAGATTGTTGTAGGATCTGGTCACTTTCTAGTGGATTTGACGAGATCTGTCCACATGGATTAAAAATCCACGTGAGGTGTACTGCAACCGGAGGCCTTTTTTTTTTTTTTTTTTTTTTTCCACTGCTGTGTGGACCGCCAGCACACGGGGGTGCATTTCCCTTTGCATGCAGCAGTGTAAACTCCCTCCCTCTTATGGTCCCTTCAGGGCTGGTCTCATGGAAGGTACGGCCCCACTTGTAGCTCTTGTGGTAACGTGGACTTGGGCCCACAGTACTGGCTGTGGGATCAAAGCCTTCACCCCAATCTCCCTGGCGATCAGAGGCCCCCAGACTCCCTGGTCCAGTAAGCTGTGGTCCCATTTCCTTGGGATGTGCTTCGGTAGCCCAGGCATATAGGGCCAGCCCCTCCTTTATTTTAATTTGTTTTTTCACTGCGACCAGAGTGTACCAGGGGTCTGTGGGGCAGGAGGCCATTCTGCCCCGGGAGAACATCAACAACAACAACTATGGGAGATGATTCCACTCTTGGATGCTGCGGGGAAAGAATGAGTGCCTAAATATATCAGTGCTTGTCTGGTATGTATGGTATTTTAAGTTGTGGCTGCCTCTAGTGGATCGTATACTTGTAGGGTGTAGATATGTGTCTTTGTCTATGTCAACTAACTTGTTTGTCATTTTGTATATCATCTGTTGTCTGTGTATCTGTCTTCGTGTTACTAATGGGTCTAGTTTTGTGTCTTGTTTAAGCAAAGTGACTGATGTAGTGTACGTGTCTGTATCTTGTCCAGTTATTACCATAGGATTTATAATATTATTACAACAGTTATTACAAGTTATTCCCAGTTACTACAACAGTTATTACAAGTTATTCCTGGTTATTACAACAGTTATTACAAGTTATTCCTGGTTATTACAATAGTTATTACAAGTTATGGATTTTAAAGTTTCTAAGTACTCCTCCTAATGTATTTTAATGAGAGTTAAAAGCAAACATGTAGTTCATATTATACACAAAACCGTCATGAAGGTATTGTACATTATGTTAACTATATGATTACTGATTTTCATTCAATTTCGTTAGAAGGAACGCTTCCAAAGATTATCCGTCTATTTTTTACCAAAATTACAAAGGCACGCTGCTGATTCTGAATCTGAAAAATATATATATATAATTTTGTTACAAAAAATTTTGAACAAAAATTAATTTTAGAAAAATCCAAAAATAATGTCCATTCGGTATATAGCAAGACGCGCTGGTTCAAAATCTGCAATAAAAAAAAAAAAAAAAAAAAAAAAAAAAAAGGAGGAATCTTTTTTTTCTCGTTAGTTGTGCCTCTTTTGCATCGACACTTGCATTTTCTTTATTTTCTTTCTATCCTATTCCATTATTTCACTCATTTTAATTTTTCTTTTATTCCACATTTTATTTAGGGTTTCCTTTTTATTAATATTTTTTTTATTAATTATTTTTATTAATATTCTCATCTACAAAAAAATACAGATATAACCACCCGTTGAAAACATTGAATCTGGGGAATTCTATGGATTTTTTGGGGAATTTCGTAACAATTTCTTGGGATTTTTAAAAGTAAACATTGGGAAATTCATGAGGATAATTTTTTTTCCGCTGATCAGTGATAAGAAAAATAGATAAGAGGATTTAGGAAAAGAGGACAATAAGTTAAAAAGAGGACAATATATTAATGAAAAGAGGACATTAAGGAAAAAAGAAGACTATATTAATTAAAAGAGGACGTAATAAGGAAAAGACAATATATTAATTAAAAGAGGACGTAATAAGGAAAAAAAGAGGACAATATATTAAGGAAAAAAAGAATTATAGTAAAGGGAAAAAAAGAGGACAATATATTAAAGTAAAAAAATATTAAGGAAAGAACAATGATAAGTGTCATACAAAGAGTAAGTATCGTTGTGGAAAGGTCAGGTCAGGTCAGGTCAGGTTGAGTTTGGTTGGGTCAGGTTTGGTTGGATTTTGTTAGGTTAGGTTAGATTTGGTCATGTCAGGTCGGGTTAGGTTAGGTTGGGTTAGGTTAGGTTTGGTCAGGTTAGGTTAGGTTAGGTCAGGTCATGTTGGGTTAGGTTAGGTTGGATTTGATTTGGTTGGGTCAGGTTGGGTTTGGTTAGGTTAGATTAGGTTAGGTTGGGTCAGTTAGATTAGGTTAGGTCAGGTCAGGTTGGGTTAGGTTAGGTTAGGTTGGGTTAGGTTAGATTAGGTTAGGTCGGGTCAGGTTGGGTTTGGTTAGGTCGGGTCAGGTTGGGTTTGGTTAAGTCGGGTCAAGTCAGGTTGAGTTTAGTTAGGTCAGGTCAGGTCAGGTTGAGTTTGGTTAGGTCAGATTGGGTTAGGTTAGTTGAGGTCAGGTAAGGTCAGATTGGGTTAGGTTAGGTTAGATGAGGTCAGGTAAGGTCAGATTGGGTTAGGTTAGTTTAGGGTAGGTTGGGTTAGCTTGGGTCAGGTCAGGGCTATAATAATTTAGTAAAAAAAAAAATTATAAAATCCAAATTGAACTATTCTTCAGATTCTAAAATAAAAAATATATTGTAATAATAATTTTGGGATAGATATGACATTATTATTTCTGTATTATATTTACATTATTATTCCTACATTATATTTACATTATTATTTCTGTATAATACGTACATTATAATTATTTACATTATTATTTCTGTATAATACGTACATTATAATTATTTACATTATTATTTCTGTATTATATTTACATTGTTTTTTCTACATTATATTTACATTATTATTTCTGCATTATATTTACATTATTATTTCTGTATTATTCTTACATTATTTATACTTTAACAGAGTGTGCGTTATGGGTCTCGTCACTTCTCCGTCTCCACCCCAAGGAAAAACCCTCGGCTCATTGTCGAGGAAACGGAAGGAGTGCGACGCATCACACTCGCTGATCCCAAGACGAGGTGAGAGAGAGAGAGAGAGAGAGAGAGAGAGAGAGAGAGAGAGAGAGAGAGAAGTGGGAGAGAGAGAGAGGGGGGAGGGAAGATTGTGCAAGTATGAGAGAGAGAGGGAGGGAGAGGGAGGGAAGTTTGTGCCAGTGAGTAGGAAAAAGAGAAAGAGAGAGAGGAGGGAAGAATGAGAGAGAGAGAGAGAGAGAGAGAGAGAGAGAGAGAGAGAGAGAGAGAGAGAGAGAGGGAGAGAGAGAGAGGGGGGAGAGAAGATTGTCCAGTTTGCACACAAGATCACTGGGGCCTTGACGGGAGACTCTCGACGCGAAATTGAAGGGCTACCGAGTCCTCCTAAAACCACCACCACATTACCTGTATAAATAAAAATAAAAAAACATTCCTTCATTTATGTGAGTTGAGGCTTTCTTCCCTCATCAAACTCACACCAAGAGGAGATACTGTAATACACTTTTTTTTTGTCATATCCAACCTTTTTTTTTTTTAATCAGTATTCAGTGTACTATCAAAGACAAAAGTCGTGTCGTGAAAATTGGTGAAAATAATTATATGGTACTGTACAGGGCTAACAAAACAGGACACGAATATTACCATGTTGTGACTCTCATTAAGTTTCACGCGTTATAATTATTAAATTATCGGACAAGACAGCGACACGACTTTTGTCTTTGATAGTACAGTACTGAGATCACACACACACAGCATACTTTATGGAACAAAATATACGCTAAATGAAATTCTACATCTCTGCCGGTGTAAGTTATTGCTATACGTCCCAATACACCCTGTACAGATGAGGATAGTAATGTATGCTATGATTACAGGAAATGTTTGATGACTTATTGCTGGACATTTAGGATTTAAGTAAAAGAATTAATGATGTAGATGATGACATTAATTCCTACTTTGATTACTGGAACTCACTCTCACTAGAAATGTTTGAGGAATTACTGGTAACTGTTCAGGATTTTTACTATTAAATAAAGAAATGATTATATAGATGATGACACTAATTCCTTCTTCAATTACAGGAACTCGCTCTCACTGGAAATGCTTGAGGAATTACTATTAACTAAAAGAAATTATGATGTAGATGATGATATTAATTCCTACTTCAATTACAGAAACTCGCTCTCACTGGAAATGCTTGAGGCTTTACACTCGGCGGTGGTAAAGACGGATCCGGCTCTGAGATGCATAGTGTTGGAGGCTGAGGGGAAAGTGTTCTCAGCCGGACATAACCTGAAGGAACTGGTGTGTTGTGATGATGTTGATGATGATTTTTTAGACACATACAGTATATATGGACGTACATACACACGCATACACGGAAATACATACATACACGGACATAAATACATATACATACATACATGGACATACATACGCATACACATACATATATACACGGACATACATACACATGCATACACATACATACATGGACATACATACATACGCACACACATACATACTGTACATGGACATACATACACACATACACAGACATACACAACACACACACACACACACACACACACACACACACACACACACACACACACACACACACACATCCACGGACATACATACACACACACACACGCATACATACACATCCACGGACATACATACACACACACATGCATGCACACACTTAGACACACACACACACACCATAACCAAGTATGTTATTTGTGCTTTTATTATTTTTTGGTCAGCCAATCACCTAACTAATCAATCGGTGAGTTATTTATTCCACCATCCAACCTCAATGTAAAAAAGCCATGAATATCCCCCGCTAAAAAACCATGAATATCCCCTACTAAAAAACCACGAATATCCCCACTAAAAAAAACATGAATATCCCCGCTAAAAAAAACACAAATTTACCCCGCTATAAAAATGTGAATATTCCCGCTAAAAAAACTACGAATATCCCCCACTAAAAAAAAACATGAATATCCCCCGCTTAAAAAATCACAAATATACCCTGCTAAAAAACTACGAATAACCCCCTACTAAAAAACCACGAATATCCCCTACTAAAGAAAAACACAAATAACCCAAGCTAAAAAAAACACAAATATCCCCCTCTAAAAAAAACACAAATATCCCCCGCTAAAAAAAACACAAATATCCCCCGCTAAAAAAACCTCACAAATATCCCCTAAAATATCCGCTAAAAAAAAAAAAAAAATAAATAACCCCAGCTAAAAAAACACAAATAACCCCAGCTAAATAAAACACAAAATAACCCCTGCTAAAAAAAACATGAATATCCCCGCTAAAAAAAAAACACACACACAGACACAGAAGGAGGGTAAGGGCCACCACAACCGAGTGTTCGACGCGTGTGCCGACCTCATGCTGGGCCTGGCCAACCTGCGCGTGCCGGTGGTGGCCAAGGTGGACGGTGTGGCGACCGCGGCGGGATGTCAACTGGTGGCCTCATGTGACATTGTGATCGCCACTCATAACTCGTCATTCTCTACTCCTGGGTTGGTGGTAGTAGTAGTAGTAGTAGTAGTAGTAGTGGTGGTAGTAGTAGTAGTAGTAGTAGTAGAAGTAGTAGTTGTAGTAGTAGTAGTAGTAGATGTCAACTGGTGGCCTCCTGTGACATTGTTGTTGATGTTCTCCCTGGGCAGAATGACCTCCTGCCCCACAGACCCCTGGTACACTCTGGTCACAGTGAAAAAACAAATTAAAATAAAGGAGGGGCTGTATGTCCCTATATGTCTGGGCTACTGAAGCACATCCCAGGGAAATGAGACCAGAGCTTACTGGACCAGGTAGTCTGTATGTCCCTATATGCATGTATGTCCCTATATGTTTGTATGTCCCTATATGCCTGGGTTACCGAAGCACATCCCAAGGAAATGAGACCAGAGCTTACTGGACCAGGGAGTCTGGGGGCCTCTGATCGCCAGGGAGATTGGGGGGAAGGCTTTGATCCCACAGCCAGTGCTGTGGGCCCAAGTCCACGTTACCACAAGAGCTACAAGTGGGGCCGTACCTTCCATGAGACCAGCCCTGAAGGGACCATAAGGGGGAGGGAGTTTACACTGCTGCATGCAAAGGGAAATGCACCCCCGTGTGCTGGCGGTCCACAAAGCAGTGGGGGAAAAAAAAAAAAAAAAAAAAAAAAAAAAAAAAAAAGGCCTCCGGTTGCAGTACACCTCACTTGTATTTTTAATCCATGTGGGCAGATCTCGTCAAATCCACTAAAAAGTGACCAGATCCTACAACAATCTTTATTCTAGCCCTGTGGGGGATAACTAACATTCACAGAGAATAAAGTCAGCCCCATTGGCCCTCTACTCCTGGGTTGGTTGGGTTGGTTGGTTGGTTGGTGTTAGTAGTGGTAGTTGTGGTAGTAGTAGTAGTAGTAGTAGTAGTTGTTGTATCTTGGGTTTTAGTGTGACATTGTGATCGCCACTCATAACTCATCATTCTCTACTCCTGGGTTGGTGGTAGTAGTAGTAGTGGTTGTAGTGGTAGTGGTAGTAGTATTACAGTATTTACAGTGATAATGTTGGTACCTTCTTTTTTTTATATGTTTTTTTTAAATATTGAGGGTTTTTCATACGGTACATCCAAAGTTTCCAATATATACAGTGGTAATATTTTTTTTTTTATTATTATTATAGAATATTGAGGGTTTTCCATACATCCAAAGTTTCCAATATTTACAGTGGTAATAGTTTTTTTTATATGTTTTTAGAATGTTCAGGATTTTTCATCTAAAGTTTCCAATATTTACAGTGTTTTTATTTTATTTTATTTTATTTATTTATTTTAGAATATTGAGGGTTTTTCATACATCTAAAGTTTCCCCCGACATTTACAGTGGTAACGTTGGCATCTTCTGTTCGACGCCTGGCATACCATTGGTGCGTTGTGTCCCTCGGAAGGTTTCGGCTCACATGCTGCTCACCGGACTACCCATCACCGCAGACGAGGCACTCAGGGCTGGATTGGTGTCGAAAGTTGTACCCCAGGAGGAATTAGGTACTGTCACAGTCAAATATCCACCCACACTTTCCTTCCATCGTAGTAAATATCTTGGTAATATTGAATAACACGTGTATGATTTTGCAGCACCTCATAATAATAATAATAATAATAATAATAATAATATCTACCCACACTTTCCTTCCATCGAAGTAAATATCTTGGTAATAATGAACAACACGTGTATGATTTTGCAGCACCTCATAATAATAATAATAATAATAATAATAATGATAATATCCACCAACACTTTCCTTCCATCGTAGTAAATATCTTGGTAATAAAGAACAACACGTGTATGATTTTGCACCACCTCATAATAATAATAATAATAATAATAATAATAATAATAATAATGTCCACCCACACTTTCCTTCCGTCGTAGTAAATATCTTGGTAATATTGAATAACACGTGTATGATTTTGCAGCACCTCATAATAATAATAATAATAATAATAATAATAATAATATCCACCCACACTTTCCTTCCATCGTAGTAAATATCTTGGTAATAAAGAACAACACGTGTATGATTTTGCAGCACCTCATAATAATAATAATATCCACCCACACTTTCCTTCCATCGTAGTAAATATCTTGGTAATAAAGAACAACACGTGTATGATTTTGCAGCACCTCATAATAATAACAATAATAATAATAATAATGATAATATCCACCAACACTTTCCTTCCATCGTAGTAAATATCTTGGTAATATTGAATAACACGTGTATGATTTTGCAGCACCTCATAATAATTATAATAATATCCACCAACACTTTCCTTCCATCGTAGTAAATATCTTGGTAATATTGAATAACACGTGTATGATTTTGCAGCACCTCATAATAATTATAATAATATCCACCAACACTTTCCTTCCATCGTAGTAAATATCTTGGTAATAAAGAACAACACGTGTATGATTTTGCAGCACCTCATAATAATAATAATAATAATAATAATAATAATAATAATAATAATAATAATAATGATAATATCCACCAACACTTTCCTTCCATCGTAGTAAATATCTTGGTCATAAAGAACAACACGTGTATGATTTTGCAGCACCTCATAATAATAATAATAATAATAATAATAATAATAATAATAATATCCACCGACACTTTCCTTCCATCGTAGTAAATATCTTGGTCATAAAGAACAACACGTGTATGATTTTGCAGCACCTCATAATAATAATAATAATAATAATAATAATGATAATATCCACCAACACTTTCCTTCCATCGTAGTAAATATCTTGGTAATATTGAATAACACGTGTATGATTTTGCAGCACCTCATAATAATTATAATAATATCCACCAACACTTTCCTTCCGTCGTAGTAAATATCTTGGTAATAATGAATAACACGTGTATGATTTTGCAGCACCTCATAATAATAATAATAATAATAATAATAATGATAATATCCACCAACACTTTCCTTCCGTCGTAGTAAATATCTTGGTAATAAAGAACAACACGTGTATGATTTTTCAGCACCTCATAATAATAATAATAATAATAATAATAATAATGATAATAATATCCACCCACACTTTCCTTCCATCGTAATAAAGATCTTGGTTATAAAGAACAACATGTGTATGATTCTGCAGCACCTAATAATAATAATAATGAGGGGGTTGAGTTGACTTAATGTGTTGTTGTATAATTATATTTTGATATGATACTGATTTATTTTTACGATGGAAGGAAGGTGTCGGTGTATATTTGATTGTGGCTATACTGTCAGCCCTCATTGTTTATGGTATATATATATATCTGGCTTGGTGTCTAAAGTTGTGTTCCTCTGCGGTAGGTGGGGGGGGGGAGAGGCTACGAATACCTTAAGGGGGTTGCCTGGAATAAAGAGTTTGGAGAATTCAGTTGTTCCAGATTTACCAGCATAGAACTTCCCCCATTAATTAAATTCATTGGTCCTTCCAGATGCCGAGACACAGAAGGTAGTCGATGCCATTCTCAACAAGAGTAGTCCAGTTATCACCTTAGGGAAAAGGTTTATGTACAGACAAATGGAGATGAGCATTGAAGAAGCTTACAGGTACGTCAACAACAACAACAACAACAATACTCCTCACACACACACACACACACACCTCCTTCCCCTCACACACACACACACACACACTCACACCTCCTTCCCCTCACACACACACACACACACACATACACACCTGTCTATACAGATGACCACAAGCACACACACACACACACACATCTCCTTCCCCTCACACACACACACACACATACACAAATGTCTATACAGATGACCACGAGCACACACACACACACACACACATCTCCTTTCCCCTCTCTCTCACACACACACACACACACACACACACACACACACACACACACACACACAGCCCGGTGGTGTAGTGGTTAGCGCGCTCGGCTCACATCTGAGAGGTCCTGGGTTCGAATCCCCGGTCGGGTGGAGACAATTTGGGATTGTTTCCTTAAATGTGTTACACATTTAAGGAAACAATCACAAATTGTTCACCTAGCAGACAATAGGTACGGGACGTAAGTCGAGGAGTTGTGACCTCGCTATTCCGGTGTGTGGAAAAAGGTTCCAGCCTTACCCAAAGATCGGTCACTATGAGCTCTGAGCTCATTCCGGGAGGGTAACAGTTGGTGAGCACGTGTCCAGGACGTGATCAAGACCAGGTGAAACAACAAACACCTCCCCTACACTCTCTCTCACCTTCATTACACACACACACACACACACCTCCCATATGTTTTTCAGATGTATTATAATTTGTTGTTGTTGTGTTGTATTTTAATTTGTTATCTATTATCATGTTATTTATTATCATGATTTTTTTTGTTTTATTATTACAACTACATACTACTGTACTGTCTTATTATAATTAGAGTACAGTGTAACTTTTCTCATTACTATTATTTTCTTACTATTACTATTGTTATGATGATATTAATTGTACAGTATTATTATTACTACTACTACTACTACTACTACTACTACTACTACTACTACTACTACTACTACTATTACTACTACTATTACTACTACTACTACTACTACTACTTCTACTACTACTACTACTACTACTACTACTACTACTACTACTTCTACTACTACTACTACTACTACTACTACTACTACTACTACTACTACTACTACTACTGTACTATAATTTCAAGACTGTACTACTCTTTTACTACTACTACTACTGTACTATAATTTCAAAACTGTACAACATTTTTTTTTTTAAGCAATTATTCCATATTAATTAAGGTGGTAATTAATTCACTTTTGTTACATTGGACTGCCTTGATTCCTCCAAAAAAAAGTACAAAGTAGATGAACAAAAAAAATAATAATAGTGTTCTGCTGTTGCTTGGAATAAAATAGTTTGGAGGATTCAACAGTTACTCCAGATTTTACCAACACAAAATTTTCTCTCCCTCCCTTTTAATTTAATGTTGTTTTTTCTCTGTGTACCAGGGAGGGAAGCTGTGTTATGGTCCACAATATCAACATGAAGGACGGACAGGAAGGAATCAACAGCTTTATACAGAAACGAAAGCCAAACTGGACGCATGAGAAGGATTAATTTTGGAGAGAGAGAGAGGATGGAGTGAGAGAAGTGGGGAGGAGGAGGGAAGAGGAGAGAGAGGGAAGAGGAGAGAAGTTTGTGCCAGAGAGAGAGAGGAGGGAGGAGGAGGGAAGAGGAGAGAGGGGGGGGGAGGAGGAGGGAAGAGGAGAGAGAGAGAGAGGAGGAGGGAAGAGAGAGAGAGGGGGGGAGGAGGGAAGTTTGTGTCAGAGAGAGAGAGAGAAGGGGGGAATGAGAGAGATGGAGACAGAGGGAAGAGGTGAGATAGAAAGAGAGAGACATAGCCTACACACAGAGAGAGAGAGAGAGAGAGAGAGAGGTGGAGAGAGAAAGAGGAGGAATGAGAGAGATGGAGACAGAGAGAGAGAGACATACACACATACACAGAAAGAGAGAGAGAGAGAAACAGATAGATAGACAGACTAAAAGAGAAAGAGAGAGAGAGAGAGAGAGAGACAATATTATAGTACAGGACATAATACTGTATATATGATAGCTAGTATAATATGATAGATATGTATAATATATATATATATATAAGATTATATGATTATATTACTGTTGGTTGATAAAATTGTGCTATAGTTTAATTCGTGATTTTATTTCATTATTTCGTGGTAAAATATGAAGAAATAAAAGGAATGTTGAGGGTAAATGAGGATATAAAAGGAATATTGGGATATAATATGAGGAAATAAAAGGAATGTTAGGGGTAATATGAGGAAATTAAAGGAATGTTGAGGTATAATATTAAGAAATAAAAGGAATGTTGGGGTAAATGAGGAAATATACCAGTAGCTCATGGGGTAAAAGAAGAAATGAATACAAGATTACAATGTATTATTATTATTATTATCATTATTATTATTATTATTATTATTATTATTATTATTATTATTATTATTATTATTTTTGTTGTAACGTCTCTAGGTTGTTACTACCTGAGGATGCACCAAACTCACAATGAATTACACTATGTTTATTAGATATGTCTATACAGGTGTGTTGTTGTATTTGGTACACACTCTCTCTAGACTCCAGCAGGGGGCCTGGGTTAATTAAGGTAAGTATGGATAGCCAGCACTTGAATTAGGCTGGGCTGCAGGAGTTGGGTAGCAGGTAGGTAGGTGAGCAGATCTATAGTGACAGTAGAGAGTAGCAGCAGGTAGGTAGGTGAGTAGCTATATAGTGGCAGTAGAGAGTAGCAGCAGGTAGGTAGGTGAGTAGCTATATACTGTAGTGGCAGTAGAGAGTAGCAGCAGGTAGGTAGGTGAGTAGCTATATAGTGACAGTAGAGAGTAACAGCAGGTAGGTAAGTAGCAGGCAGGTAGGTGAGCAGATAGTAGGTAGGTAGCAGGAACTGAGAGCTGCTGGTTGGACAGGAGAGCAGTGGGCAGGGGGTGGTGGTGGTGTTATTTTGTTGTTGATATTGTCGTTTTGTATTAGGAAAATGGCGTCGGTCGTACTGGTGGATTGAACCGCGTCCATCTTTCCCTGAACTGAAAGGTGTCGGGGTCTTGGTGTTTCTTGATGGTTTGCCGGAAGAGGTCAAGGCGGGGTGAGGCGGCCAGCCACCACCACATGGAGACAAACTGTGGCGTCTCAGATGTCTGACTGTCCTTACTCCTCCTCTTCTTCCTCCTCCGGCGTTCCCCTTCGTCCTCCAGTTCACTCTCACTTCTGGTGGTGGTGAAGGCCCTGGTTTCCTCGTTGTCTTCCTCCTCCGTCTCCATCTTCTGTGGTGATGGTGACAGTGGTGGGGGTGGTGGTGGCGATGGCGGTGGTGATTATAATGGTGGTGGTACCCTCCCGCTGTTCACCCGGTTGAGTGGGTGAGGCAGCATTAACCGGGAAAGAGGCTCCTTTTATACCGTCCGGAGCGGGGTGAGGCTGTGTGCACAGGTGTGGCTGGCATCCGACAGGTGAGGGCAGTGATGCACATGTTGTATGTGACATGGAATGCTGGCTATTCACTACAATGTATGTATTGAGAAAAAAAAGAGGACTAAATAGGGCAGGAAGCTTTATAGTTTATTTACAATGTCAGGGTATGTGAAGAAATCCATAATCGGATATTTTGTTATTTCTTGGGTTGTATTAAAAAGGAGAACAGTAATACAATTAAATAAAAAATCTTTTCCCCCCTTTATTGAGGACTGAATAGTTAATTAATTAAGGATGTGGTCATATCTCAGTATTCCACAGCACTCCATTAATTAATCCCAAATGTTTTCTCACAGTTATTTTTAATTTTGTCAATAAATAATAAATGTAAGAGATTTTTCATTATGCGAGATTTGAAAAAAGGGGAAATGTAAAGTTGTTTTTGTTGTTCTGGGAAAGTATTATTTTACTAATATTATTCCTAAAATGCCGTCTATAATTCAAAATATGGGCTAGTTTTAATAAGACAGGAACATATATAAGAATTTAGGTGAATAATAATCTATAACTCGTGAAATTAAGACCAGGGAATGGAAAATAGAGGTTCATAACTAAGCCAAAAAATACCGGTTATAATTCAAAACATCAATAAATTTCAATAAGACATGAAAAATATATAAAAATATAGGTGCATAATAATATATAACTCATGAAATTAAATAAGACAAGAATGTGAAGTAAAGGTTCTGTATATAACAAAAACAAAATACAGAAGCGAAGAAGCAGTGATGCCAGCTTAGCAAATTTTCCGATAGATCTAGCGAATTTGCACATTATCTAGCGTGAAAATAATTTCAAAATAGCGCGTTTTAAAATGCAATATAACGCAAAAATTTAACACTTTACCTATAATCTAGCGCAAAATGTATAACACTTTACCTATAATCTAGAGCAAAATGTATAACACTTTACCTATAATCTAGAGCAAAATGTATAACACTTTACCTATAATCTAGAGCAAAATGTATAACACTTTACCTATAATCTAGAGCAAAATGTATAACACTTTACCTATAATCTAGAGCAAAATGTATAACACTTTACCTATAATCTAGCGCAGTGGTTCTTAATTAAACTTCTTGCCTCACGCCCCCCTCTGCATAATGTATAGAACCCATGCCCCCTCCTATCCCTTAAAATGTTTACCAAACAGTCTAGTATACTATGAATTTAAAATTACTTATGGTATTGTTGGGGTGGCGAGCGAAGACAGCCATATCAGCTGGGCAGTATTTGCAATATATACATATATGTATATATATATATATTGTTGTTAAAATCAACAGCACTAGCTATAGAAGCTTTTGCAATCTTCAGAATGGTATTATTGATTTTATAAAATACCTTATTGTTAGAGTCAGTGAGGGATTGAATGAATATATCCTTATTTCTTCACTAAGTAACATATTAGGTTAAGTGAAAATGCTGGTGAGAGCTGACACCATTAGATTGAAGTAATTGTACACCGAAACTCTGATGAGTGTTTCGCCTTCTGCTGGTGAGGCTTCTTCAGGGTGGACTGCTGGTTCTACTCTTGATGAAGTTTGTGTAGTAAGTGATGTGTATAGGCTGGGTGGGGGGTATTTATCTATATTATACCTCCATGGTATTTATGGCCTGGAGTGTACCTGGGTCCTTATAGTTGGCTGCCTGGGTTGGTCTGCTGTTGGCTGGGTGATGGTCCACTTAAGATCCAGCTAGAGTAGGGTGGATGCTCTGGGTGCCTTATAACTCCTAGATCTAGTAACTGGGACTGGATGTTGGTTTTCTGGCTGGGGGGGGGGAGCATCTTGTTCCTGCAGGTGGGGTTACATAGGCGGGGCATCTCTTAACAAAATAAAGTGTGCAGCTTGTTGGATATTAATGGAAGGTCTTTTGACATTATGAAACCACCCCTGCAGAAACTACTTATAGACCAAACTGAAAACTTACACAAGAAGGAAACAACAGACTTCAGAAAACTACAAAAACTACAAAATAATATCCTAAGCTAGCAGTATCCATCACTAATCTAGCGCTTTTTTTTCCCCCCGACCATAATAGTTAGCGGCTTTAGAAAAATTTAAGTTGGCAACACTGTGTACACTTAATTAACAAGAAAGAAAGGACATCGCCATTTTGTGTACCTCAGAACCTTATTTTGATGGTTTTTATGATTTATTGAGGTGAGTGTGTGGTGTATATAGACTTAAATTGTCCCATAATACCCAAGGAAGGTTTTAAATAAGCTGGGAATGTTATAAATGAAGAATATACATAATTTTAAAGCAATAATATATGACTCCCCTTTTATCTACGTATATTTTTATTTTGTTATTTATTTTATTATTGTTATAGATTCAAATTGTCCCATAATACACAAGGAAGGTTTTAAATAAGCTGGGAATGTTATAAATGAAGAATATACTTAATTTTAAAGCAATAATAATGACTCACCTTATCTACGTATATTTTATTTTATTATTTATTTTTTTTACATTATTCTAGACCCCAAATGTCCCATAATTCTCAAGGAAGGTTTTAAATAGTCTGGGAATGTTATAAATGAAGAATATATATAATTTTAAAGCAATAATATATGACTCACCTTTTATCTACGTATATTTTATTTTATTATTTATTTTTTTACATTATTCTAGACTTAAAAAATCCCATAATACCCAAGGAAGGTTTTAAATAAGCTGGGAATGTTATAAATGAAGAATATACATAATTTTATAGCGATAATAAATGACTCACCTTATCTACGTTTATTATTTATCGTTATTTATTTTTTTTACATTATTCTAGACTCAATTTGTCCCATAATTCCCAAGGAAGGTTTTAAATACTCTGGGAATGTTATAAATGAAGAATATATATAATTTTAAAGCAATAATAATGACTCACCTTTTATCTACGTATATTTTATTTTATTATTTATTTTATTATTGTTATAAATTCAAATTGTTCCATAATATCCAAGGAAGGTTTTAAATAGTCTGGGAATGTTATAAATGAAGAATATATATAATTTTAAAGTAATATTTTAATGACTCACCCTCACGTCTATATATATAATTATAAGGTCCAAGACAAGAAAAGGGTACTCTGGCCTTGGTTTGGTCCCGGTTGTCTGCCCTGGTTCGGTCCCGGTTTTCTGGCCTGGTTCGGTCCCGGTTGTCTGGCCCAGTTAGGTCCCGGTTGTCTGCCTTGGTTCGGTCCCGGTTGTCTGCCTTGGTTAGGTCCCGGTAGTCTGGCCCAGTTAGGTCCCGGTTGTCTGCCTTGGTTCGATCCCGGTAGTCTGGCCCAGTTAGGTTCGAGTAGTCTGGCCCAGTTAGGTCTGAGTAGTCTACCCTGGTTAGGTCCCGGTCGTCTGCCTTGGTTTGGTCCGAGTAATCTACCCCGGTTAGGTCCGAGTAGTTTACCATGGTTAGGTCCCGGTTGTCAGTCATGATTCGGTCCCTGTAGGCTAGTCTGGCCCAGTTAGGTCCGAATAGTCTGGCCCAGTTAGGTTCAAATAGTCTGCCCCAGTTAGATAGCGTGATTTAGGTCCCAGACAGTTATATACCCCGGTTAGGTCTCGGTAGTCTGGCCCAGTTCGGATTAAGTTAGGTCAGGTCAGGTTTTGTCTGGGTAATTTTTAAATATTAAAATGTCAACTTTTATTCAGTGAGCGAAAAGACGTTGATTTTCTGTAGATATAGCACATTTAATTAAGGGGGAAGTTCTGTGTTGGTAATTCTGGAGCAACTGAATCCTCCAAACTATTCCAAGCAACAACAGAACACCATTATTTTTGTTAACTTGAGCCTGTTTGTTTCCTGGCATACTTTGGAGGAATCAAGGCACTCCAATGTACCAAAAGGAATTACCACAGGCTTCGGGGGGGTTTAGGGGGGTGCGGGAGTAGGGGACAGGCTTGGGGGGGGGGGGGACTGGGGGGTGCGGGAATAAGGGGACAGGCTTGGGGTGGGTAGAAAGCCTGTCCTCCTACTCCCGCACCCCCCAAAACCCCCCCAAGCCTGTCCCCTACTCCTGCACCCCCCTAACCCCCCCCAAGCATGTCCCCCTATTCCCGCACCCCCTTAATTAAAAACCAAGCTCGGGTTTACCAGTTGTCAACATTCATGGCTTATCATTCTGTATAAAATTGCAATAAAATACTGTACAGTCAATTCTCATTTTACACTGGCATTATGTATGTGAAAGAGTGTGTGTAATGAATGTATGTACTGTAAACACTTATTGTACACTATGTTAAACACCCATAATACCAGTGTACTGTACAATGAGAGTTTTCTGTACACAGTTTCATTACACACACACACTATATTAAACACCCATAATACCAGTGTACTGTACAATGAGGGTTTTCTGTACACAGTTTCATTACACACACACACTATATTAAACACCCATAATACCAGTGTACTGTACAATGAGGGTTTTCTGTACACAGTTTCATTACACACACTACATTACACACCCAATAAACAAGTGTAAAATGAGAGTTAACTGTATGCTAATTTTGTGTGTATTCCCACCACTTAAAACCCCAGCAGATTCCCAACGCTTTCCCCCAAGATTGTTAGGTATGGTAGGTGGATAGTGGGGTACAGTATATATCTCAAAAATAAAAACATTTCCTAATCAGATGAGGGAAAAAATGACCTAAATGATGGTAAGTATAATAGGCGAGCCCACACTTTGAGTGATGTTGCCAGATGGTGGTCTATTTTTTATCTGCGACATTTTAAGTGCTGGACATGGGTAACTCAGTTAAATTTCATACCTTATTTTACACTAGAAAATTAGCGTTCTAGTTCACGACCTTTTACTTAGATGTATAAAAAAATACATACTTTTGTGTTTTCGCATAATATATGCTGAATATACTATATTTTTCATATAAATTAGCAAATAGTAAAAGTCGAAATGTGTGCATTAAGCGGCTTTCATGAACTGCATAAGTATAACAGCCTACAAATATTAACAATTGTATTTAGCATGACCCATACCATGAAGCGGAAAATGTTGAAATGCCATATGTTCACATTTATTAGCATTAGAAATATGCATACCTTGCGCTGCCAGACGCATGAAGACGTGAAAGCAAGCTAACTGAATGTGTGGATACTGCGGGGATCGCACACTGGTTGCTGCAGCAGCAGAGAACGTATCGTACGGAGACACCAATATATTATCAACATCTTATTGTGATTTAGTACTGTTACTATCATTGACGACATAAAATGTAAAATATAATTATAAAAGGCCTGTATAAGTTTGTATATCATTCTAATTTTGTTATATTTGCGTATAATCGGACTAAAAAGCCTCTTCTGAAATAATAGGATATATATTTTTATTCATGGCTGTATTCGTATGAAAATAAGTCCAAGATAAGTTAAAAATATGTAAAAAATATTGAATAAGTTATAATAAGTCGTTCCACAATAGGAAGCCCAATATAACTTTGCCCGACATAGGACATATTTTCCAGCTTAGAAATCGCCATCAAAATGCCGTTTGGCAACTCGCTTTAAAGTGTGGGCTCGCCTATTGATGAGAACACGTCGGTTACCTTGGTGGTTGTATTGTCTTATCTTCACTACCGGTACCTACTTAACATCTTGACTACCCACTGCTCATCTTCACTACTAAACTAACCACACATCACAACTACATACTACACATCTTCACTACCTACCACACATCTTCACTACTAACCACGCATCACGACTCATCTTCACTACCACCCACCACACATCTTTACTACCCACTGCTACCCATAAGGGAAGTATTGCCTGCAGTGATGTGGGCAGTACTTTAAGAGTTTTGGCATCCCTTTGGCCCCAACTAATCCCTTCCAGTTCTTCAACTATCCCTCTGTTCCTTCTCTTTCCTTCATACTTGCTGTCCCACCTCTCTATCACCTTTTCCTACTGGTGAGGGCTGGTTCTATCCAGAAATGAGTAATTTGTTATCCTCTACCACACCCTGGCCTGTTCTGTCTGTCTCTCTTATTATTTCTCACTATCACCCTGACTCCCATTTGGGGGTCCGAGCATCTGCGCGGCTTTGGTCAACCAGACTCGGGACTGCTCATCTTCCTTACTAACCACAACAATGTACATATCTGGTCGTCATTTAAAGTTTGTTTCATGGCGTGGTTAGGAGGAGTCAGAAGCCTCCAATTTTCACACCCGATCAAAGGGTCCTTAACTGCTATTCCAAGTTTGCTACAATTGTTAGCTGAAACAGTGGTGATAAGTACAGTCAAATTTATTGGCTGGTGTGCCGCTGACTGGAGGATGACATGAAGAAAGATTTCAACTGTGTGTGTATTGTCTTTGGGTTATTATGCGCTACTGAGTGCTGTCTATTTTCTTTTATATATATGGAGTTTTATATAAGTTTGCACAGTCTAGGTGATATTGTGCTACTGTGTACTATCTGTCTTATCTATATATATAAAGTTTTATATAAGAGTGCACAGTGTAGGTGATATTGTGCTACTGAGTACTTACTATCTTCTATCTTATATATGTATATATATATATATATATATATATATAAAGTAGTGTTCTATGTAAATTTGTGTGTGTATGTATGCCTGAACCGCGTGAAAACTATACATCGCACAAATTGTATTCATATGATAGTGAGAAAATAAATAGCATCACTCCAGTACGCCTGTTAGTTGTATTTCTACCTATTACTAGTTTCTTAGTATTATTAATAGTAATAGTACTGTAATAGTTGTTGTTGTAGTAGTAGTGGATTGAAAAAACATTTAGTGTGACAAATGCATAGCTATATAATGCTGTTGTTGTTGTTTCAGTTGATGCCCCAGGAAGCAAGATGAACAGTGCACCACCTCCACCACCACATTCCATGTCCGGTTGGCACGGTGGCGGCGGTGGCAATGGGGCGGGGTACTTCCCAGGACCCCCAGGGCCGTACGGGTACCCAGGATCCTACCAGGGACCCCCTGGACCCCCACCCCCACAGCAAGGTTGGGGTGGTGGCTACGGACCCAGTGGATATGGCAATTATCCCAGTGGTTATGTAAGTATGGGAAGCTTTAACATTACTTTTTTAGTCACTGAATACTTAACACAAATAGATTTCTACATTTTATATACTCAAAGGATGTACTTTATTAAATATTTAAGGTCTGATATCTGTTGGAAGGGAAGTGCATTTTTACCAGTTCAAAGCACATTTTGCTAATGTTTGCTGTCCTTTTTATTGTAAACAGCAAGCACCATGGGCCTTCAGCGTTCCACCAGGCATGCCAGTTCCTCCAATGCAGTCCCAGCCTGACAACAGTAACAACACTGCCGCCAGCAACAGTAACAGTGACAACAACAACTCCACAACCACCACTACCAATGCCAGCAACCCTCCCCTTCCCCCGGGGCCTCCACCTCCTGGGGTACAGAATTCAGATAACAAACAGGAAGATAGAAACAACACTACCACCACCAATACCTCTTCTGCTGCTGCCACCAGTACCACCACCACCACTCCTGCCAACAACACCACCACCAACAACAACAACAACAACAACAACAACAAGTCTCAGGACAACAAACAACAACAACAACAGGTTCCATGTGCTCCCCCTCCACCACCACCACCGATGCAAGGCTACACCATTACCCAGGACTACAACCACGGCTTCCCCCCCCACAACTACGGCCAGGGCTACGGCGGGTACGGTGGCTACGGGGGAGGGGGGGGCTGGTACGGTCCCTCCGGCCCCCACATGAACACACCCCCTCCCTCCTTCCACCAGCCGCCACCCATGACCGGCGTGCCCCCCGGAGCCTCGTCATCCGGCCCCGTCAAGTTCAACCTTCCCAGTAAGAAGGGCCTGGGTTATAATGCCTTCCAGCAGACTGTACAACAACAACAACAACAACAACAACAACAGCTACATCAACAACCACCTCCACCTCAACAACAGCAACAACAACAACAGCAGCCACAGCAGCAACAACAGCAACATCATCAACAACAACAACAACAGCAACAACTAAATCAGCACTTCCAAACCAACAACAGTAATAACAACAACAACAACAACAACAACAATAACAAGAAGAAGAACAAAAAGAACAAGACCATGCTAATGAACAATAATCCCTGGAGTAAGATGCTATACATGAACCAGCAACAACAACAACAACAACCACAACAACAACAACAACAACAGCAGCCACAACATCAACAACAACAACAGCAGCCACAACATCAACAACAACAACAACAGCCACAACATCAACAACAACAACAGCAGCAACAACAACAACAACAACAACCAAATAGTGCCACAAATGAGAAAAAGAGTTGTGATGAAGGTGTGAACATAAGTAAAGGTGGATTTGGTGAATTAGGTTCAATTGGAAGTACAATGCAAGAACGCAGGATGGTGAAGGATGTCAAGAGCATGACCGGCCTCGTAGCTGATGGTGATTGGCCTGAAAGTCTAAAGTAAGTTGTACCTATGTTTACTGTAAAAAAATATCACTGAATGGAAAGTAAGTTGCACGTATGTTTACTGTTAAAAATATCATTCGACGTAAAGTAAGTTGCACCTATGTTTACTGTAAAAAATATCACTGAATGTAAAGTTAGTTGCACGTATGTTTACTGTAAAAAATATCACTGGACGTAAAGTAAGTGTCACCGTATGTTTACTGTAAAAAATATCACTGAATGTAAAGTAAGTGTCACCACATGTTTACTGTATAAAAATCATACTAACCGAAAAGTAACCGTATATTAACAACTACATCAAAATTGCTAACCATAGAGTATATATTACATGATATGTTTACTGTGTCAAAAATTACCAAACGATAAATATATATCAGTCACAAAGTGTGTGTCAAACTGTACTTTCTCCCTCATTCATGGCAAACCCTTTACTCTATTTTTTTTATCCAACAGAGTGTATGTGGGTCGCTGCTTCTCGCGCTGCCAGACCGAACTGGACAAGGACCAGGTGGAAATATGTCTGAAAGGGAAGCTCACTCAGGCTGCAAATAATGGTACTCTGTGGACAAAGGTAAGGGCCCTGTGATCAACTTAAGGGGCAAGTTTTGTTTTGGTAAATCTGGAGCAACTGAATCCTCCAAATTATTCCAAGCAACAGAACACTAATTTTTGCTCTTCTGGTCCTGTTTCCTAGCATACTTTGGAGGAATCAAGGCACTCCAATGTAACAAAAACTAATTACCACCTTAAGGGGGTAATAAACTTTTGGTACATTGGAGTGCCTTGATTCCTCCAAAGTATGCCAGAAAACAGGACTAGATTAGCAAAAATAATGGTGGCCTGTTGCCTGAAGTAGTTTTGAGGAATAATTTTTTCCGGATTCACCAACAGTGTACCGTCCCCTTAAAACATTTGGCATGAAGGGATGTATGCAAGAACATGTGTGGTGTTGATGATGGTGTAGTACAGCCACAATCAAATATCCACCAACACTTTCCTTCCATCGTGCAAATAAATCGGTATCATATCAAAATAAAATCTTACAACAACACCTTACGTCAACTCAACCCCCTCAATTATTATTATTATGAGGTGCTGCAAAATCATACACGTGTTGTTCTTTATTACCAAGATATTTACTACAATGGAAGGAAAGTGTCGGTGGATATTTGATTGTGGCTGTACAGTCGGCGGCAGAAGTCCTGTTGCCTCACCTGCTTCACCGAGACAGGCAGTGTTCATGGACTCGAGAAATACGCACGTTTTCTACACCTAAAAATCTCGAGTCTATGAACATCGGCTGCCTCGGTGAAGCAAGTGAGGCGAACAGGACTTTTGCCACCGACTGTACCTGTATGATGACTCCCTGGAGCTCTAGACAAACAAAACAGACCCATCGTACCGGCACCACCCCATCGTCAACAACACCACCACCACCACCAATATTCTTGCATAAAGCCCAATGTTAGTGTGGGGGAGTTGGGGATGGCCATATGGAGTTTTGGACCTTAAGGATGTTTTTTATTTTTTATCCTTTAATTTCACATTCATTAGAACTAGTTATTTCATCTACATTTCTCTCCTTTTTTATCTCCATATCCTCTTTGTTTTCCCTTAGGATTGGGGGGATTAAAACGAGTTATTTCGTCTTTATATATATCCTTTTTTATTTCCCTGTTATTTTCCTTTTAGGATTGGGGTAATTAAAACTAGTTATTTCATCTTCACATTTTTTATTTTTTATTTTTATTTTTTTTTGTCATCTCCATATCCCCTTTATTTTCCCTTCAGGATTGGGAGAAGGAGCCTCTACCCAGTATCCACAGTGAGGCTACAGTAAACCTTCTCTCCCACATGAAGTCTTGGGGCAGCTCACACAGTCCTTCCAACACCAACACCGCCTCCGCCGCCGCTCCAGCCGCCGCCGCCGCTCCCCCTGACACACCAACACCTCCCAGTCCGGTCAAGAGTGCCAGTAACAACAAGACTGCGGCCACCACTTCTAATAACAACAACAACAACAACAGGAATGCCAGGTTCAAGAAGCAGAGCATGACGTTGGGATACTCAGTTAAGGGAGGAAGGTGAGTTACTGTAGGTATTTTATGTAGTTGTTGTTGTTGTTGTTCTCCCGGGGCAGAATGGCCTCCTGCCCCACAGACCCCTGGTACACTCTGGTCGCAGTGAAAAAAACAAATTAAAATAAAGGAGGGGCTGGCCCTATATGCCTGGGCTTTATGTAGTTCTGTGGTGCTGTATTTTTCTTAACCTCGAAAATATATGCCGACTCCATCATTTATCTGTTTAGGAGGTAATACACTTTTGGTACATTGGAGTGCCTTGATTACTCCAAAGTATGTCTGATAACTGGACCAATGAATAAATATAATGGTATCCTGTTGCTCAGCAGAGTTTGGAGAAATCAGTTGCTCCAGATTTACCAACAACAATATTGTCTTATATAAACCCTTAAGCTTTATTGAAGTTTGCAATACAAATTAGGTCAAATTGCACCAAGCATTTACAGAACTAGGTGTTATCTAAAATTTTAAACTAATGTAAATAAAGTTTTATTATCTGGAAGGGAACCATTTAGTTTTTGCAAGATGCCATACTGTATTCCATGAGGGAGCAAGAGTCCAACCCATATCAAGGAATGAATGAAAAAATATTATGTCAAGTAATGAATGAATAAATGAAAAGTCTTATGCTAAAAAAAAATAATCCACAGGTCACTGCGATCAAGGTCTCACTCAGACTCCCGTTCAAGGTCGAGGTCATACTCAAGGTCTAGGTCGCGCTCAAGGTCACGCTCAAGATCACGAACCCCAGGCTATCGTCGGACGGCCAGGAGGGGCGGAAGGGACAGCAACAAGAGGCGGCACTCGTCTGAATCTGAGGACGAGGGAAGGGGCGGCTTCATCAGCTTCACCACCAACAAGAAGATCCGCACACCAGCCACATCCAAGGGCAGGCTGGGCAAGAAACTTAAAGGCAAAAATAAGTAAGTGGGTTAATAAGTTTGGAGGGAGATAAGTGGGTAAATAGGTTTGTGGAGTCAAGTGGGTAAATAAATTTGTAGGGAGATAAGTGGGAAAAACAAGTGGGTAAATAGGTTTGTGGGGATTCAAGTATGTAAATAAATTTGTAAGGAGTTGAGTGGGTAAATAAGTATGTGGGGAATCGAGTGGGTAAATAAGTATGTGGGGAATCGAGTGGGTAAATAAGTATGTGGGGAATCGAGTGGGTAAATAAGTATGTGGGGAATCGAGTGGGTATATAAGTTTGTGGGGAATTGAGTGGGTAAACAAGTATATAAGTGTGGAAACATGCAAATGGTTTAGTAAGTAAGGGAGGTAACATGTAGGTGGAGAAACACACACGATAAAGTATTGAAGGAAATGTGAAAGTTGGGAAAACATGCAAGTCATTGGTCGAGTAAAGAAAGGAGAGTAATTTAGCACTCCAAAAAAGTATGTCAGAAAACAGAACTAACAAATAAATATAATGGTATCCCGTTGCTTGGAATAGTTTGGAGGAATCAGTTGCTCCAGATTTACCACCACCAACATTGTACTACACTGTATAACCACTTAACACAGGCTAACTAAATCACTTATATATACAGTCTGCCTTCAATAACGATGATTAAATTTAGCACTATCCTTTTAACACAGGCTAACTAAATCACTTATATATACAGTTTGCCCTCAATAACGATGATTAAATTTAGCACTACCCATTTAACACAGGCTTAGTAGATCACTTAGTCTGTATGGTAATGAATAACAGAAGTCTGGGAAAACATTTGGCAGTCTTCAATGAGAGAATGTAATTAAAATGAAGCAATGGAAACTAATATTTATTCATTATATATCGAGGGTCTACAGCAAAAAAAAATAATTGTATGAAAAACAAAAACCTAACCTGTCCTCACTTCACCTCACCTCACCCCAGGTCGGACTGTTACTTCTACTCCGAGCACGGGAGGATGAACCTGGAGGCGGACCTGGCCACCAACGAGCGACTGCAGAAACGGGCGGCGCGCTTCAACCCCATCACCTCACCAGCCGGACCCCAACAACGCAAGAACAAGAAATTCAACATCACCAAGACCATCAGCAACAGCAAGGCACACAACAGGTCCTTCACCGCCAACAGGTCCCTCGCCTCCATCTTCACCGTGGATAACGATGAGATAGACTGGACCACCATGCACGTTATTGGTACATCCACATCCCTCGAGAAGCCATACCTACGCCTCACCACGGTATGGTATTGCATTAAGGGGGTGCGGGAATAGGGGGGGGGGTTTAGGGGGGTGCAGGAGTAGGGGACAGGCTTGGGGGGGTTTTGGGTGGTGCAGGAGTAAGAGGACAGGCTTGGGGGGGTTTTGGGGGGTGCGGGAGTAGGGGACAGGCTTGGGGGGGGTTTTGTGGGGTGTGGGAGTAAGGGGACAGGCGTGGGGGGGGTGCGGGAGTAGGGGACAGGCTTGGGGGGTGTGGGAGTAGGGGATAGGCTCGGGGGTGTTTTGGGGGGTGCAGGAATAGGGGACAGGCTTTCTACCAACCCCAAGTTGTTTGGCGGTAGTTAGAAAAATTTGTAATATAAACTAGCCATTATTCACATTTCGTTATACTTTTGCAGGCACCAGATCCATCCACAGTATGTACCATAGAAAAGTTATAAAGTAGAATAGCCATTAATTACATTTAGTTGTGTTTTGCAGGCATCAGACCCATCTACAGTTCGTACCATAGAAAAGTTATAAAGTAGAATGGCCATTAGTTACATTTTGTTGTGTTTTGCAGGCATCAGACCCATCCACAGTTTGTACTTCAGAAAAATTGTGGAATAAAATAGCCATAGTTTATATTTTGAAATGTTTTACAGGCACCAGACCCATCAACAGTCCGTACGGTGGATACACTGAAGAAGTCTCTGGAGCACATCAAGCGTCAGTGGGTCAAGAACCAAGACTACCGCTATGCCTGCGACCAACTCAAGTCATTACGTCAAGACCTCACAATACAGGGTGTGAGGGACCACTTCACTGTTCAGGTAAGAAGCAAAAGGGTACATACAGTAAAACCCCTGGTAATTAAATACTCTGGGTTTGTTTAAAGGATTAGACTGTAGAAAGGAATAGT
Source organism: Petrolisthes cinctipes (assembly GCA_033782935.1). Classification (NCBI taxonomy): domain Eukaryota; kingdom Metazoa; phylum Arthropoda; class Malacostraca; order Decapoda; family Porcellanidae; genus Petrolisthes; species Petrolisthes cinctipes. Next base: position 26,667 of record JAWQEG010003726.1, on the reverse strand, counting down.
AAGCAGTAAACCCCTGGTAAATACTATGGGTTTATTTAAAGGATTAGACAGTAGAAAGGAAAAGGGTACATACAGTAAAATCCCTGGTAAATAAATACTCTGGGTTTGTTTAAAGGATTAGACTGTAGATAGGAATAGTAAGCAGTAAACCCCTGATAAATACTATGGGTTTATTTAAAGGATTAGACAGTAGAAAGGAAAAGGGTACATGCAGTAAAATCCCTGTAAATAAATACTCTGGGTTCTATCTATCTATCTATAGCTCCGACGCCTCGCTCCCTCCGGGAACTCCCCCCAAGGGGGTGGCCACGGCAGAAGTGTCTCCAGTTCTCCCTGTTCCAACACTCCCTCCTTACTTGGTCCATCCCTACTCTACCCCTCATGTTTCTCTCCTTTACATACTCTTCCACTCTGTTCTGCCATCTGACCGGAGGTCTGCCTCTCACACCAGGTCCCACAACTTCACTTCCATACACCTTCTTTACAAATTCCTCGCCTTGCATTCTCTCCACATGTCCAAACCATCTCAATGTATCACGTTTCACTCTCTCAACCACTCCACACTCAATGCCAATTGCCTTCTCACTCATACCACATCTCTCATACACACTCTCATTACTTTCTCCATCCCATCTAGTAAGTCCACATGCTCCTCTCAAGTAACTCATTTCCACAGCACCTATTCTAGACTGATGCGCCCTACTCCATGTCCATGTCTCCGACGCATATGTCAGTGTTGGCAGGATTATACTATTTCGTAGTCCCCTTTTCACTTCCATACTCACACTTCTACCTTTCATAATCCTCCCCAGTGATCCTATGACCTGCCTACCCTTCACTGCTCTCTCCCTAATTTCTCCTTCCATACTTCCATGTTTACACATAACTGTACCCAGGTACTTAAACTCCTTCACTTCCTCCATCCTCTCGCCCTTCAGAGTTATCTCACACTTCGTCCCAGTTGGTACAGCCACTCTGTAAGGTGTAGCAAAGTCAATCACTTCAGTTTCTGCTCTTTCAAATACCATCACTTTACTTTTATCTACATTCACCTTCAATTTCCTTCGTTTACACACAGACTGAAATTCGTCCACCACTCTCTGTAAATTCCTTTCATTCTCAGCCATCAGCACAGTGTCATCCGCAAACAAACTTGCCACCAGGGACCAATTTGCTTCATTCAGCCTCAACTTCACCCCCAGACCATTCACTTTGGCTTTCACCTCTCTCATACAACCATCCATATATATATTGAACAACCATGGTGACATAACACACCCCTGTCTCAGCCCTACACTAATATTAAAACTCTCACTTAGATCACCCTCTACCCGTACACATGCTTTTGCATCTGCATAAAAAGCCTCAATACCTTTCAGCAAAGGCCCCCCAACACCATAAATTCTCAACACCTCTGTCATAGCTTTCCTATCAACTCTATCGTATGCCTTCTCCAAATCCATGAAGGCAGCATACAACTTCTTACCCTTCCCAATATATTTCTCAACTATTGATTTTAATGCAAATATTTGGTCCACACATCCTCTACCCTTTCTGAACCCTCCCTGCTCCTCACTAACTTTATTCCCTGTTACTTCAACCAGTCTTTCAGTAAGAACCTTCCCGTAAACCTTCCCCGGTACACTAAGAAGACTTATTCCCCTATAGCTACCACACTCATCCTTACTCCCCTTCCCCTTGTACAAAGGTACAATTATGGCTCTCCTCCAATCCTCTGGCACCTCTCCCTGCCTCCACGCCAATGTACATATAAGCAACATCCACTCCACCACTTCCTCCCCCCCACACTTTAACATTTCAGCAGTTATCCCATCCACCCCCGGTGCCTTTCCCATCTTCAACTTTCCTATTGCTTTCCTAACCTCTTCCCTTCCTAATTCTCCCTGTACATCCTGTCGTCTACCACCTGCCTCCATCCCCATGCATGTCACCACCGCCTCCCCTCCCGTCCCCCCATTCATCAACTGATCAAAATGCCTCTTCCACACTTCTTTCACTTCCTCACTTCTACTCACAGTAACTCCATCCTCTCTCTTCATTCTCACACTACCAGACTTTCCTTCTCCTCTTTCTCTTTTCACCTCCTTCCAGAATAATTTCTTGTTCTCTTTAAACCTTTCACTCAGCTTCATACCAAACTCCTCATCCACTCTCCTTTTACTCTCACTCACCATCCTTTTCACTTGTCTCTTACACACATTATATTCTCTTTTCCATCTCTCTCTCACTTCTTCCGGCACATTCCTCTGTAGTGTTCTCCTATACGCCTTCCTCTTATCCTCTACAGCATCTTTCACTTCTTCTGTCCACCAAGCACTCCCTTTCTTGCCCCTCTTCTGTGACTTATATCCTACTACCTCTGCTGCTGTCCTTAATACTCTCATCTTAAACATTTCATACACCGCATTCACTCCCACTCCCTCCCCTATCCCCATCCTTACATCTCCCAGCACCTCACCCACCCTCCTCTTATATTCCTCCCTATACTCTTCTACATCCAATTTCCCACTAGCCACCTCCCTCTTATTCCTCACCCCTTCATCCCTCCTACTATACTCCCACTTAACCCTAACCTTCATCCTCACCAACACCGCAAAATGGTCGGAGCAATGGACCATTCCTCTCACCACTTTTGCGTCATACACATCCTTCCTCAACCTTTCATCCACTGCCACATAGTCAATCAAACTCTTTTGCTCTCCTCTCTCATCCCTTCTCTTCCACGTATACCTGTGGATCATCTTGTGCTGAAAGAAGGTGTTCGCCAAGAACAACCCCCTCTCAGCACAGACATCCACTAGATATTCACCATTCTCATTTGTTCCTTCTACACCCCATTTACCCACAATATTCCCCACTTCCTCACCTCCCACCTTTCCATTCATATCTCCCATCATTACTACTCTCCTTCCGTTATCAATTCCTCTCAGACATGTATTCAATTCCTCCCAAAACACTCTCATCTTCTCTCTCCCTGTCTTACTCTTTTCATTCACTGGTGCATAAGCACACACCCAAGCATACTTCATCAAGCCAATCTTTCCAGTCATCCATACTATTCTAGACCCATTCCACCCATGTCCATCCACTCCCTTCCACACCCACGGAGACACCAACAGCGCACACCCTTCCTTCCCTCTTCCTTTACTCTTTTCATTCATACCCGTCCATACTACTCCCCCCTCCATTCCCTCCCACAGTCCACTCTCCCTTCCTTCCTGACACTCAACCACTCCACATCCTTTCACGTGTGTCTCCGTCACTCCCATCACATCCACTCTTCCTTTCTTGAAGCATTCTACAATCTCTCGCCTCTTGGTCCCATCCGTCATTCCATTCACATTCACAGTTACAACTCTCATACAATCGCTCTTCCCCACTCCCTCTACAGGGCAACCCGGAGACCCTCCCCCGCCAGTAGCCATAGCTGTCCACTCCCCCATTGGGGGGCCACTGATGGCTGGCAAGGCCAATGCAGTGCTCATTCCCGGAGGGACACGGGCCGTCGGCATTGTCAAAAGCTAAAAAACACGGTCATAAATTTAAAAGAAATTACAAAATATAAAAACACACAATCAAAGAATTTAAAAATCTTAAAACACTAAAAAAAAAATACAATAAAAATACAATAAAAACCTTAAAACCTATATGTGGGGGAAGCTAAGTCTCACCCCCACACCGCCTTCCCCTTTGGCTCCACCTCCTAAATGGATAAAAACAAGATAAAAAAAGGAGGTGTACCCCCGAGGTCACCGCTTGGAGGCGGGGCAAGGCTTACCTACCCTTCCTGGGGAGGGGTAGGTCACCGAGGTTCTTGCTTTTCCCAATACTGATAGCAGTTAAGCACAGTAGCAATCCTCGACCTCATTGGTTACGATATTGCCACTGCGCAAAGTGGCAATAGTAAGCAGTAAACCCCTGGTAATATTCCAGGTTTATGGAGTGTGTATAAAAGGATTTAAGAATAAGGGGAGGAGATAGAGAGAGGAGACAGAGACAAGGTAAAGGAAGCACATGATTGGGAGAAGAGATAGTGATTAGTGAAAGAAAAGGAGATAGAGAGTATTAAAGTAGTGAAAGGAGAGGAGATAGTGTGTAGTAACAGAGAAGATATTAGAGATTAGTGAAAGGAAGCAAAGAATAAGGGGAGGAGATAGAGAGTAGTGGAAGGAGAGAAAATAGAGAATAGTAAATGAAAACAAAGAATAAGGGGAGGAGATAGAGAATAGTGAAAGGAGATAGAGAATAATGAAAGGAAACAAAGAATAAGGGGAGGAGATAGAAAATAGTGATAGGAAATAGAGAATAACGAAAGGAAACAAAGAATAAGGGGATGACATAACCAAAAAAAAAAAACTAACCTCACCTGCGTCTTTGCCAGGTATACGAGACCCACTCCAGGATAGCGCTGGAGAAGGGCGACCACGAGGAGTTTAATCAGTGCCAGAGCCAACTCAAACAACTCTATGCTGAAGTAGGAGGGGACAACCGACTGGAATTCCTCGCCTATCGACTCCTATATTACATGTTCACCAAAAATACTCTGGGTTAGTCATTCGTGATTCTTGGTGTGTTGTATCGCTCTATATTCAGTGTTGGTAAATCAAAAGCAACCGATTTCTCAAAGCTATTACGAGAAACAGGCCACTATTTTTATTTTTGTTCATCTGGTCCCATTCCCTGGCATATTATGGAGGAATCAAGGAACTCTAATGTACAGTTGGATACATGAATGGGTGGTACAGCCCAGGTGAAAGATACTTGTCCCATTTGTGTAACCAGTGTCTATTATCAGGTACTTGCTTTTTATTACCATCCTCAATTCTGACTTCTGCTCCTGATGATGTCTCCTATTTGGCACTAATAAGGAACTTGATATTGGCAGAAATTGACCATCTTTCACTTGGGCTGTACTACCCATTCATGTGTCCAACTGTACCAATAATATGCTAACTAAAGTACCAAAACTATACTATCTACTATACTAACTAACATACCAAAGTTTTACTAATTAATTATCTACTGTACTAACTAATGTACTAATTAACCATCCCCTTGACACAGACATCACCTCACTGATGGCGGGACTGTCAGAAGCTGAGAAGAGGGACGAGTGCGTCAAGTTCTCCCTCAAGCTGCGCGCCGCCTGGTCACTCGCCAACTACCACCGCTTCTTCCAGCTGTATCGCACCGCACCCAAGATGGCCGCCTATCTCGTCGACTGGTTCGCCGACAGAGAGAGGAAGCAGGCACTGAGGGCCATGCTTAAAGGGTTTGTATACATCCAAGTGACGGTAGAAGTTTTGTAAGACGTCTGTTTCTCATCTCTCTCTCTTTTAGACTTCCGAATGACTGCTGTAGTTCTTCAGTTAGACGATCTGCATTACTTGTCTCTTTCTCTTGTTTACATTCAAGTGACGGCAGTAGCTTTTTTAAGGTGTCTGTTTCTCCTCTCTTTCTCTTGTTTACATTCAAGTGACGGCAGTAGGTAGCTTTTTAAGATGTCTGTTTCTCCTCTCTTTCTCTTGTTTACATTCAAGTGACGGCAGTAGCTTTTTTAAGGTGTCTGTTTCTCATCTCTTTCTCTTTTATAATTCTGAATGACCGCAAAGGTATTTTAGTTAGACGATCTGCATTTCTTGTCTTTCTCGGAGTGGAGTTTATTTTTTACCTGATTTTCGTCTTCCTTTTGTTGCTGTTTTGTATGTGTGTGTTTTGAGCTCAAGCCTTAGAGTCACATATCATTTTCGTCATTAATATAAAGCATCGACAAGTCAAAGTTTATCCCATATCCAATCCAACGTAATCAATCCCTAACCAGACCAAACCTAAGGGAAGATTCTTTTGTTGGTAAATTTGAAGGTATCCGATTCCTCCAAACTATGCCACGAAGCAGATCCCCTATTGGTACTGTTGAGGGCATCTGTTTACTGGCATACATACATAGTTAGGAGGAATCAATAGCCTTTCAATTCACCAGCAAAATAATCGTCCCTTCATTAATTCGACCCAACCCACACTAACATATATTATTAATAAGGTTCAATTTTTTTTCTTTGGATTGCGTAGATTTCATTGTTCTTTTTTTTGCCATTGTGCCCAACATAAAATTATACAGTCTAATTGTCTGTACTGTACCACTATGTCATTTCCATTGATAAATATTGCTTCACAGTATTACAACTTTTGAAAATTAGCAACCCTTACAACTACATATATATATATATAAATAAATAAAAGTAGTGCCGTAGTTTTTCCATTAATATTAATACTCGGGTTAAGAATCATTCCAGAGTTTTCATTAAATAATTTTCTCTCTCCCTCTCTTCAACCATGATTATATTCACACTAGAATCTGTCCCTAGAAATTTCATCTGTGTTCTGTGCTATTCCTCCTTGTTTTTTCTCTCTCTCTCTCACTCTCTTTCTGTTCTGTCTTTAGCTTGTGTTTCTATAACCATTGGTAAAAAGGTCAATTGAAAATATCATCATCTATTTTGCTTCTGTCTAATTGATGCTTTACTTTGGACATTTGTGTAAGAGAACAATTTTTCAACATCTTATCCCTCCCTTTAAATATATAAAATGGACCTTTTTATGTGATGATCTATGCTTTTGTGTTTCTTATGTTCTGGTATTTTGTTTGGACTCTACGCCTGTGATGTCAACAAATGGGATACTAAGGGTGGTATTATTAAACTTTTACTGTGAGGAAAAGGCCTTCCGTCACTAAATTCGCATTGACAAAATAATGGGAAGTGAGCGACGAAGAGAACTATTCCTGGAAGTAGTAGTTCAATAACACTGCCTCCAAACTGTGTCACAACAAACACACACTTATTTTGGGTTTTCCTTGCCATATTTAAATTGTTTACAATATGTGCACAGGAAACCCAGTATAGACAAAGTTAAGCACATATTTATCTTCATTCAAACTTAAGGGGATATAATATACTTTTGGTACATTGGAGTGCCTTGATTCCTCCAAAGTATGCCAGGAAACAGGACCTGATTAACAAAAATAATGGTGACCCGTTGCTTGGAATACTCTGGAGGAAACAATGGCTCCAGGTTTACCAACTAACAACAATATTTTACTATATACTCCCTTAATATCAGTCTTGTTCACACTAACGGCACCAACATTCCAATATTTTTTGTGATAACCACAGTTGAATTTGTAATGGTTCTTGCACTGATATAAATAATAGCATTGATTCAACCCAGACTTGACAAATTTTTAGCAACAAATACAAGTTAAATTATTTATGTTCGAATGTATATACAGTATGCTAGTAAAGTTCTGAATTATTGTTTATTGAAATTTATGCAATACTAAAGTTTTGAATTATATACGTGTTCATATTCATGAAATTTATATAGTATTAAAGTTCTGAATTATTGTGTGTTCAAATTTATATACAACTTAAGTTTTGAATTAATGTGTTCAAATTTATGTAGCTCAACTAAAGTTCTGAATTAATGTGTTCAAATTTATATACAACTTAAGTCCTGAATTAATGTGTTCAAATTTATATACAACTTAAGTTTTGAATTAATGTGTTCAAATTTATGTAGCTCAACTAAAGTTCTGAATTAATGTGTTCAAATTTATATACAACTTAAGTCCTGAATTAATGTGTTCAAATTTATAAACAACTTAAGTTCTGAATTAATGTGTTCAAATTTATGTAGCACTAAAAGTCTTGCATTGCAGGTGACCCATCGCTAATCACAGTGAGTATCGTTTTTCTAGCCTGTGTACTTTCAGAGACAGTTGAGGGAAGGCAGGTAGTGGCCAAGGGTACCTACTACACGTGGGAGTTATATTTTTTTTCATCGGTCAACGGCGCGACTTCCAATATTTGCGAGAACTTAATTCGGGAGAGACTGTGTTGTAAGGGGATGGGTGTCTTGCTCATAACCCATTACTGTTACATCAGGTAATCCTCAGCTTCTCTCACAAATGTCGGAAACGAACGCCGCCGCCCGTGAAAAATCCTCCCCCCAATGTGGTAACACCTTGGTAGTGGTAAGAGTAGCAACCACAACCCCCCACTACACAGCCATAACCCCAAGAAGGAGTCCCAGCGTGAAGTTAATCTCGTCCTTCTTGTTCCCTTATAGCTATCGGCCGGGTAGTCTAGATGTCAGTTTTATTAGGGCCGAGTTGGCGCTGTCGACCGATGAAGAGTGGCAGAAATTTGAGGGTGGAATGAGCCTGGCTTATACCGACCTTTCCAAGACAAAAATCGACTGCAAAAAATCTGCTGTGGACGTGGCAGCAGCGTGAATCCAACCCTAAACAGACTTGGCAAGTGTGTGTGTGTGTGTGTGCGTGTGTGGAAACTGGAATGGTGATGGTGCTAGAGAAAAGTTTTGCCACAGAAAGATTTTACTGAGAAGGGGACAGATGCCACGATATTGTTGTGTGCGTTGCGTGATGTTGGTTGTCTGAGGTTGACCAAGACATCTTGTACATATATATGTCCATGGTACCGGATACAGTAAACCGGTATAACCACAGAATGTAATTCTCGGGTTTGTGACGTAGGGTAGTACTTATGTTTACACTACGCACTTACCGGGTATCAGAACTCTGTATGCAAAACTGTGAAGCAAATCCGTAGTTCCAGTATTGGTTAGTCCAGTGAAACTTACACTGGAAGATGATATTTGCCTGAGAAGAAACATTAACACGATACAGACATTTTCCAGGCGCTTTAATAAATAGACAAAACCTACCAGTGAAAAGTGATTTTATCCGAGAACATAAAATTACATGATAGGAACATTTTTCCAACACCTTACTGAACTGAACATCATGTAACAAGTAAGCAGCAGGTGTAATGAAGATTTCCAAGGGCCGTATTCCTAGTTAAACCAAAGTGACTTGCGCACGAATGATAATGTATACAAAATTCCCGTCGGTCTCTGTATTTTTCCGGTGAACCCGACAATGCAGATTAGAAGACAGTGCCTATGAATACCACAAATCAATTCGCATGTCCCCACCCATTCGTCGTGTGTCGGGTACCTAAAGCCTTGTCCCTAATGACTAGGAATACGAAGACCCCCGATGTCCCAACTTACTACTACGCCACCTGAAAATGAATCTTGTTCCTTTGGGCTCTATTAGATGATGCATTACCACCCACATCTCTCAATGATTCCTGTACTTGGCAATAACTCATTTCTACAGCATAAATTTCTACCCTCTCCTCATTCCTCTCATACTGTATATCCTGGTAATGGTTTGGGGGAATATGTGTCTTTTCTCACTCAGCATATATACCAAAGAGGAGAAGGACACTCTCATCATATTACCACCACCACATTTACTGAAGAGAATTTTCCGATAAAACAACCACATATAACATCAACATGCATCTTCACACCAACCTCGTTCATCATTACACATTACAAAGCAAGTAGTAGTAGCAGAAGCAACAAGTTAATTGATAAATGACTGATTGTACAAGGAAAGGTGAGGACCCCACCATCTTGCACTTAACCCACCTATATTTACATCCATCCATCTTACTGAATTTCAAGATTATGATAAATTTAAATTAGAATGATGGAGAGGAGACGAAGTGAACGTCAAGGGGCTGAGTGGGGTTGGCGGGGTGACACAATCATGGGCCAACCTCGCGGGGGGAAAATGGGTAGTAGCTCCCTCCTATAACCTTGGTAGGTCAAAATTATCCGAGTTCTGTGGGGTTTAGTGGTTGCATTTCATGTCCGTGCTAGTCAACAACAGCTAGATTGTGGACCAGCCTGTCTACGTATGCCAGCCTCAAGGGACACCATCTCTTCACGACGCCTCAGGATCATCGCATCAGTCACATCATTGGGTCTTCACGGCTACTCAGGATCGTCGGTGTGAGGGAGAGTGGACGCCTGACGCCTGCTTACTTCAGTCAGGGAAGTTGCCGTCATAATCGCTTCCTTGTCCACAACCAACCAACTGTTGCAGGTATTGTACTAAAAGTCACATCTGCACCACCATTTCATCATCAGCAGTGCAGGGAGAAGGTTTGAACAAAGCAGCAGCATTATACATTATTTTATAAGACTATCCACTACCTTGTCCATGCCCCAGCTCCAGGTATTTGATTACAGACAGGCAGACCCCATCTACACCCTTTCTTCCATAAAAGAAGGAATTTTTTACCTGAGATTCATCATCGTCACACATCAGGGAGAAGATATGATAATAGGCATCCATTATTACACAACTTTGTTTTGATTTTTTAGGCTTGGTTTATCATTAATTACCAAAGCCTCGCATCACTTTCTTCCTCGTCTCTTCCTTTAATTAATAAGGTGGTAATGCTCATGCTATGACAGTCCCAAATGACAAGATTCAAAGTGAACACTAAACCATGGGAGTGCCGTCAAGAAAACCAAGATTGTTAGGACTGAATGAAAGAAATTGGAACGAGTGCTGACTTCAACTGAATTTTGTAAAGATGTTGATGACTGAATTGGTTAATTAGGAATGACTATGAAATGAGATGTAAAAGACAGTAGTTGAAGACAACTGCCTGAAAAGTAAAACAGAAAGGAAGTGCATTTGTGTCTTTCTATTAGAAATTAACATTTAATTTGGAGTGTTAGATTATCAAATGACACGGTGCATTCATAAACGAGACAAGACATCACCGGCGACCTTTTTACAAACTCTGAAATACTGTCGGTGACAACAGATACTCCACATTTAATGGTACCGGTATGGTAGTGTTTTGGGTGGGTATATTCCCTGCCAGATCAACTAGGAATGTGGTCCTTACCAACAATGGAATGTACTTAAGGGAGTTTACAGTGTTGTATAGTGATTGACTTCAAGTATGTGAACTTTATCGGTGACATCGACCAACTCTTCAGGAAGAAATTTTGCAAGCTGTTTAGAAATTCCAAGTCTTCTTTGCTATCATCATCTTAGGGCATTGCATAGCAGTTTGTTGATTCCCAGATTTATACATATACAAAAAGTTGTTACAGCAAGCAGGGGCAGCAGCGGCAGTGGCAGTAGGAGGAGACCAAGCAGCTGCAGGCAAGAGCAGCTGTCCGGCAACATCACTTCCTTCAGGTGGTCCAGTTTTTCAGTATGGAGGATCTTCGACTGTATCACTCTAGCACACATTTCCCTCGTTCTCCGTCCTTCATCCTCAGTTCTCTGGGTAAAATTATCAGTGTCCACCAAACCCCAGAAAACGGCAGGTTGCAGGACGGAGGAAGCCCTAAATGATTGTTACTAAACGAAGGGAAATGTGCTAGTGTGATACCCCAGGCCCAAACACACATAACACATGGGTACGAGGGACCAGGCCAGCGGCAACGACAGCAGCAGCAGCAGTCATGATGGGGAACGACGACAAGCAGCTTTGGTTTGTTGGGTGAGGCGGCCGGAGGGTGAGGGTTCGTCCATCAACACATCATCATCATCGTCTCTTCAGGTGTCATTGGTGTGTGTGTATGTGTGTCAGTAGTAAGTGGTGTTCACGGGGCACTTGTTGTTGTTATTGTTGTTTCTCCCACCACACACACACTATAATTATATCAACACTACAACATTTCAAACATAAATCCCTTTTTATTTATCAACACTGCAACATTTCTTACTTAAATCCTTCAAGTATTATTTTACCTTTAAACTTTTAAAAAGGCATTTTTCTCTTGACTATAGCTAGATTATTTTATTTTTTCTTATTTTTTTAGTAGTCAGAAGGAAGCAATGCAGATGTCCAAAGGTTAAATTTTATTTCATCTAACCTCAAAGAAAGTTTTTTTGAGTCATACAAGAAATAAATAATTTGAAATATCACAGTAAAACCAATCTTTATTCTTCTACAGGTGTTAATTTATTCTTACAGACACACAACACTATCACACTATTTAAAATTAAGCAAATGAATGAATAGCTTTCCTGATATATGTTTATTTATATCTACACATCCACACAGTACGACTATTTGATATAATAACTAGATTGAAGAAAGAGGAGATAATTAGTTATTGTAGACGAGACATCCATTCTTACGACCAGATTAATTTCGAGTATCTGGAGAAATGGTGAAATAATAATGTGAGTGAATTGTGTCGCCATGTGTCATTCTTTCCACAGACTTCAATAATAATTCCTCTATGGGATTAATGAATTGTACAGCATTCATTCCCTCTTCCTGATCTGTCGTAGAAACAAAACTTTTTGAATGGTTGTTGTTGTTGTACTATCAGAGACAAAGGTCGTGTCGCTGTTTGTCCAATGATTTGATAGATCTCGTGAAACTTAATGAAAACCCCACCACAGTAATGTTCATGCCCAGTATGGTTAACCCTGTACCATATATTTTCACGACACGAATTTTGTCCTGAACAGTACATAAGTATGAGATAATTAAGTCTTTGACATTTTCGACGGACTCGTTTCTTACTGTGTGAATGTACAGTACAGTACAGTAGTAGACCATTTAAGGATCCAACGTGGTTTTGTTAATAAATTTTAAAACTATCTCCTGTTGTTTCTTATGCCTCCCTACCTGTTCACTTAACTAATGTTTGGTGGTGATAAGAGATGTACAGATGGCCATAGGAATTCTTACACAGGCTATATGGAAAGAGCAGTCATTATTCTTACACAGGCTATATGGAAAGAGGTCATTATTTTTCCATAGGGTATAATATACCCTGTGTAAAATAATGACCTCTCTTTACATAATCATTATGTAAAGATAGGTCATTATTCTTACACAGGGTATATGTAAAGAGAGGTCATTATTCTTACACAGGCTGTGTGTAAAGAGAGGTCATTCATTATTGTGGAAGTACTGCAATGAATGGTCTACCAAGTGACTAGGTGATTACCAAAACAACAAACATAATAATAACGTTGTATTGCAGTTACATAGTCTTACATTACAAAACAACAAATCTAATAATAAAATTGTATTGCAGTTACATAGTCATACATTTTCTATATGTTGTAAACCCTCTGAAACAACAGCGTGTGTACCAATTCTTATGGCCATTAGTACCAATACAATAGTTAAGGTGGTAATTATTTTTTGGTACATTGGAGTGCCTTGATTCCTCCAAAGTATGCCGGGAAACAGGACCAGAAGAGCAAAAATAATGGAGTTCTGTTGCTTGGAATAGCTTTGAGGATTCAGTTGCTCCAGATTTACCAACACAAAACTTCCCCCTTAACATACACAGAATAGAGTGGTGAATGAAGAGGGTAATAGATATACTATCGGTACAGCCACAATCAAATATCCACCGACACTTTCCTTTCATGGTAGTAAATATCTTTGTAATAAAAAACAACACGTGTATGATTTTGCAGCACCTCATAATAATAATAATTGAGGGGGTTGAGTTGACGTAAGGTGGTGGTGTTGTATGATTATATTTTGATATGACCTTAATTTATTTACACGATGGAAGAAAAGTGTTGGTGGTTATTTGATTGTGGCTGTACATTGGAGTGCCTTGATTCCTCCGAAGTATGCCAGGAAACAGGAACAGATTAATAAAACTAATGGGGTCTTTTTGTTGCTTGGAATAGTTTGGAGGAATCGGTTGCTCCAGAATTACCAACACTGTACAGGGTGGTCCGGAAGTCTTGTCACAAACTCCTACATCCATTTTTAACTTTCATTGATTTTTGTTTTAATAATATAATCTCATTAATCTAGTACAGCCACAATCAAATAACCACCAACACTTTCCTTCCATCGTGCAAATAAATCGGTATCATCAAAATATAATCATACAACAACACCTTACGTCAACTCGACCCCCTCAATAATTATTATTATTATGAGGTGGTGCAAACTCATACACGTGTTGTTCTTTATTACCAAGATATTTACTACGATGGAAGGAAAGTGTCAGTGGATATTATTATGAGGTGGTGCAAACTCATACACGTGTTGTTCTTTATTACCAAGATATTTACTACGATGGAAGGAAAGTGTCAGTGGATATTATTATGAGGTGGTGCAAACTCATACACGTGTTGTTCTTTATTACCAAGATATTTACTACGATGGAAGGAAAGTATTTGTGGTTTTTGTGGTTATTTGATTGTGGCTGTACATGTGATTTGTATTACTTCTTGTTCTATTGATCTCATTACTTTTTGGTAGGGGTTGACAAGACTTTCAGACCACCCTACTACTACCCACTTCAGGACCCTGTGATCGTGTATGAGAATTGGAGGCTTCTGATTCCTCCTGACTATGCCACGAAAAACACTTCTTCCATATAGGTGTGTGTGTGTGTGTGTTTCGTGGCAATATTTGAAGGCCTCATTTACCTCCAATTTTCTGACTACATCACACACAGGGTCCCCTAAAGATATCAGGCCATTGTTTTCATATACATTATTGATATTCTATTAAGGGACCCTGTGCTGTAGTCTGAAAATTGGAGGCTTGTGTTTCCTCCTGACCATGCCACGAAACAAGATCCTTTCATATAGTTGGTGTTTCGTGGCAATATTTGAAGGACTCGTTTATCTCCAATTTTCTGACTACATCACAGGGTCCCTTAACATTGCTTTGATAATTGTGTAGCAGCATGTAATACAGTAGAAACAGCTGCTCTAAATATTTAAAAAACCTTCCAGTCTACCACCTCTCAATCATCATCTTCCTCGGGCGCGATATGACCGCTGTTGCGGCGCTTAGAAAACTATTGTGTATGCTTACGACTGAACAACTGGTGGTCAAGTAACAAACTGTTGTTATTATTATCATTGTTATTCTTTTATTTTATTTTTATTTTTTATTTATTTTTTATTATATATTTATTTTATTTTTTATATAATATGTACAGTCACGAGCAATAATAAGTATACAGCTTGATTTGAAGCTTTGAAAAGTCCAATGAACTAATTCCAATGGAGATCTTATTGTGCATTTATTTACTGTCTCTAGGTATTCGAAGCATACCTGGATACTTATTAGTGCTCGTGACTGTACAGCCATGAATGAAAGTCCATGAACAGGGGGTGATACAAAGCCACAGCCAATACTGGGCAGAGAGACTTAACGAGATAAAAGTTTCCACACACCTATGACCGTGGCAACTGAACCAATTGTTATAAAAAAAAAAAAAAAAAAATGTTGCTTGGGCACATTTTTTTTTTTTGTTCTTAGGATTAGAAGAAGAGATAGCTGTACCCCGTGCTTATGGACTTTAATTAAGGGGGACATTTTGTGTTGATAAATCTGGAGCAACTGCTGAATCCTCCAAACTATTCCAAGCAACAACAGAACACCATTACTTTTGCTCTTCTGGTCCTGTTTCCTAGCATACTTTGGAGGAATCAAGGCACTCCAATGTACCAAAAAAGAATTACCACCTTAATTAAGCCATGACTGTACACAACTTAGCAGCGAGTCTTTAAGGTGGTAATTCTTTTTTGTTACATTGGAGTGCCTTGATTCCTCCAAAATATGCCAGGAAACGGGTCCAGAAGAGCAAAAATATTAGTGTTCTGTTGCTTGGAATAGTTTGGTGGATTCAGTTGCTCCAGATTTACCAACACAAAACCTTCCCTTTAACAGTGAAAATGGGAGCATGAAAATTGGCAACTTGTCTATCGATTGTGTAACACTATTCACTAATTTCATTGTAGCACCTTACGTCGTATGCAAGAACTTCAATTCATGGTGTGGGACAGGTACAGCCACAATCAAATAACCACCAACACTCCTTCCATCGTACAAATAAATCAGTATCATATCAAAATATAATCATACAACACCTTACGTCAACTCAACCCCCTCAATTATTATTATTATGAGGTGCTGCAACATCATACACGTGTTGTTCTTTATTACCAAGATATTTACTACCATGGAAGGAAAGTGTTGGTGGATATTATTATTATTATGAGGTGCTGCAAAATCATACACGTGTTGTTATTTATTACCAAAATATTTACTATGATGGAAGGAAAGTGTGGGTGGATATTATTATTATTATTATTATTATGAGGTGCTGCAACATCATACACGTGTTGTTCTTTATTACCAAGATATTTACTACGATGGAAGGTAAGTGTAGGTGGATATTTGATTGTGGCTGTACACTAGAGTGGGTGTGTGTAAGTAACGGTCACAGTGTTTTGTGTAGGGTCGGGGTTGGGGAATTGCCACTGGGGGTTGTATTAAGGTGGTAATTCACTTTTGTTACATTGGAGTGTCTTGATTCCTCCAAAGTATGCCAGGAAACAGAACCAGAAGAGCCAAATTAATGGTGTTCTGTTGCTTAGAATAGTTTGGAGGATTTAGTTACTCCAGATTTACCAACACAAAATAAATTTCCCCCTTAAGGACCCTGTGATGTAGTCAGAAAATTAGAGTTGTACGTGTCCTTCGAGAATTGCCACGAAACACGACCTGTATAGAAGGAGCTTGTTTCATGGCATAGTTAGGAGGAATCAGAAGCCTCCATTTTTCATACACGATCACAGGGTCCTTAAGGGGATATATAGCACATTGTTTTGGGTGGTAAATCTGGAGCAAATGATTCCTCCAAATTATTATAGGCAACAGGATGCCATTATTTTTCTTTATCTGGCTCTGTTTCCTGGCATATTTTGGAGGAATCGAGGCACTACAGTCTATTAAAAGCGTAATATCCCCTTAAGAACCATTTTGATATCGTAAAACAACACTAGAAACACGTATAATTTATTGGTAGAAATATAGTATACGGTATATGTGCAGATAGACGCAGAGATACACTTGTAAAAATATGCACTTGAAGAAAAAAATATTTCACAGTATAAAATCTGCACTGGAGAGCTTTATTCCGGGGTCACCCACCACTGTAGTTAATTTTTTTTTTTTTTTTTTTTTTTAATTCATTGCGCCGTAGCATCAGTCAATAGGCAGACAACAGTACACAAGGGTAGGCGGGACTCACGAGAACCCAATGACCACACACACACACACAAGCACACACACATGCACACGCACACACACATCACGAAAACATAACAGAATGAAGCACAAGCATACAGACAAATATTTACATCATGACCTACTTAAATCCACCAAAACGAGGGTGGCGCACCAGAAGTTCCTCCAGAACCTGATGGTTCAGCAGGTGTCGACAAACCACATCAAGTGGCAGGCCCTGGGGCAGCAAGTGTCGGACAGTGGGGCAGGCTAGGCAATAGTGCTCTATAGTGTTAGCACGAGGCGCTCGACACTCAGTGAAGGGAGGCTCACTCTGCATCCCAGCAACCTGCCACGGTGGCCGGTAGCCAAGCCTCAAACGAGCAGAGACTACATTGTGCCTCCGAACCATGAGGCCTCGACGACGGTAGGAATATTTGTGATGGCAGACAGACTCATAATGTGTGATGGAGACGCTGAAGGGCCTCTCTGCATCCCTGCGTTGCCGTACAGGGAGGAGAGCGGCGGAGCGGACTTTAGAGAGGTAACATGTCAGGGAGAGAGGACGTCCAACACCACGAGGAGGCAGATGGCAGGCTTCCTTTGCGAGTCTGTCAACTGTACCATTGTGACATAAACCTACATGGGATGGCACCCATAAAAATTTGACAGTCAAGTTACGATGACGCAATAAGGCCAAAAACGATAAAATCTGCTGAATAACAGTAGAGTGTGTGGGCTGAACACTAGAGAGGGAATGAAGGGCAGGTTTGGAGTCACAAAAAATGGCAGCATTCACTCCACGTTGACAAACAACACTAACAGCATCCAGAATGGCATACAGTTCACACAATGTTGAGCTAGAGTGGTTACAGAGACGACGGCCAACCCAGCCCCCTGGAGGTGACTCCAGGTCAGGCGAGAAAACGGCACAACCTGCTGCACCATCCACCTGCAATGAGCCATCAGTGTAGAGGCAGTATGGATCTGTGATGGAGGAAGTCACTGTTTCTATGTGTTCCAGAGCCAACTGCCGCTGTAGAGAAGGCAGCTCCGACTTGGAAGTAGGTGTAAAGCTCACATCAGGTGTTGGTAGCATCCATGGAGGGGGCCCTGGGGGGATGTCTGCAACCATTATATCTATATTAAGACTACGGAGCATAGAGGAAACAGACCTTATAAGAGTACGTCCAGCAGGCAGTATGGGAGGGACCGGGAAGTTTGGTCTAAGAGAAGTCCTGACTAACTGAGAGTAATGGGGTGAAAGATGTGGGAAATGGAGGCACTTGACAGTGAAGCAAGTAACATTACAATAAATTCTCTCGATTAATGGGGGAAGACGCAACTCACGCTGCATGTTCACTATCCTGGTCGACATTGGACAGCCGAGAATTATTCTCATTGCTCTATTCTGAAATTTTCTAAAGTTTCCAGAGTAGCCCTAGGAAGTTGAATCAAAGCAGGGGAAAGGTAATCAACAACTGAACGGATAAAAGCAATATAGATGGTCCTGGCTACTGGGATGGAGATGCCCGAGGAGTTGTTAGATAGCCATTGAAGTGGTGTTAGTCGGCGCTGGAGACGACCCAATAAGTCCTGGACAATGGGATGGTCTTGAGGTCTGGCAGGGACAATCGGCCACATATTGACTGGCGCACCCAGGTAGCAGTACTGGGAACACATGGGAATGACAGTCCCTCCAATGGTGAACACTGGCTGAGCTTGAGGAAGGCGGCAGGTGAATATTCTGCTCTTATGTGGGGAGACAATAATGCCACAGTGAGAGGAGGCCACAGAGAAGGAGTCAAGAAACTGCTGGAGATCCCTTGGTGAGGTAGAATGAACACAGATATCATCAGCATAGCACGTAATTGTAGTTCCAGGAATATCAGGGAGAGAAGTGAGCAACCGATGCATCAGAATATTAAATAACAATGGGCTGAGAACACCACCTTGAGGCGTACCAAGATGAAAACTGCGAAAAGGACTGAGTGCACCACTGAAAAACACACGGGAGGTCCTGTTACTCAGGTAGCCCCGAATCCACCGTAGTAGATTATCCTTTATCCCAAAGTCAACCAGTTGATCCAAAATGACGTCTCTATTAGCAACATCGAAGGCACTTCGAAGGTCAATGAAGGCCACCACACTGTCCCTGGAAAGGCGAGAGTACAGGTCGACTAGGCAGTGATGTGTGCTCCGCTGGGGAAGGAAACCAAACAGCCATGGAGAAAGGCGATCCTGCAGTCTGTACATGAGATGATTGAGTAAGATTCTCTCCATAACCTTACAGAAACAGGAAGTCAGGGAAATAGGCCTGAACTTCGCAGTGCCGGGCTTAGGGATGGGTATTATTGTGCTGCTGGTCCAGGCTCGTGGTACACAACCGTCACGAAGACAAAGATTGTACAGTCGAAGTAGAGGGTTCCCAGGAACTTGTTGAAGTAGGCGCAGCACAGCATAAGTAATACCATCATCACCAGGGGAAGAAGCTCTACCCTGAGAGAGAGCACGGCGCAACTCCTCCTCAGTTATCTCCTCTGTATCATCGTCATCATCTTGTAACAGAGCAGACATTAGACGTAGCCGATGGACAGCAGCACGGGAAGCGAGTGCATCTTGTATGTGGATGGGTAGACTGGCTGGGGTAGATTGTTCTGACCAGGCATCGACAAATTGTTTGGCATAGTCGGCAGGAGTGTGATGACGAGCAGTGGCCGGTGTCTTTTTAACAACCCGACGGATGAGGTGCCACATAGAAGCCACACTTGTTTGCTGGTTGATGCTGTCCGTGAACCGCTGCCAAGACTCAGTGTGAGCACAATCCTGCAGGGCAACTAAAGCATCCCTAGACATCTAGTAACGATGGAGTAGGTCAGGGGTTGGGTTGGCTTGAAACAATAGGCCATCACGTTCAGCCTCCTCCTTTGCCTCCTGTATACGTGCATCCAGCGTCCAGGAGTGGGCAGTATGGCGATGCTGGAGGTGTGGCCGGGAGACGTATAGCCTATGAAAGTCATGAGTAGCAGATACAAGATCAGAGTACAACTGTTCAGCTGATGATATGTCAAATGTAGGGAATACATGGGCCATAAATAAGATGTAAGTCGGGCAATATTTAGGGGGCACAGCAATACGCAAACGAGTGGCTGAAGCACCTGACCCAGCAGGTAGAGAATAATGAAACCGAAGAGCAATGTGATCAGAGAATAAGTCTGGCACAGAGGAGCACAGGACCTGAGATGCTATCAGGCCAGACGAGAGGATGTAATCCAGAGTACCTCCCCAGCAATGAGTGGCACCGCCAGTGTCCCAGCGTGTCAGATGATGCTTGCGGATGTATGAAAGGAGACGAACACCATTACGATTAATAGAGCCAGAACCATCACCCAAATCAGAATGCCGAGCATTAAAATCTCCCATATACACCATACCACGCACTGTTGGAGAAGGAAGAGCCTCAAGAGTGAGTCTAGCTGGGGCAGAATAGACATTACATAGTTGGAGTACTCCATTCCCAGGTAGAACCTCAAATAGCTGAAAGGTCATGTCAGGATCAGTAGAGGTACGGAGAAGGTGATGTGGCAAGGAGCTATGTATGTAAGTCAGGAGACCATTCCTTACCAGATGAACATATGGCACATAACCTGAGAGAGGAGGAGCTTGCCCAGCAGCGAGCGGCCGTCCTGGAAATGCTTCCTGGAGAAAAATAACACTGGGATGATGACGAAAAACATAGGCCTTGAGTTGAGTGAGCTTAGCATAACTGGTGATACCACATACATTCCAGGAGATGACATCCAGCCGGCAATCACTAGCGAACTCTGTATTTGGAGGTAGAAGTCCGGTGAGTGGGGGCAGATGAGTGACCTGGAGAAGAAGATGGACCAGGAGAAGGGACTGACTCGAAAAGCTTTTCAAGGCGAGATGCAACAGTATCCATCTTTTCGGTAAGGGTAGTGACAGTTGAGATGATGGCCTGCTGAGCCTCGACCAAGGTGGAGAATTTGGAGTCATTGGCAGCCTGAGTGGCAACTAGCCCATCAATCCTGGCTTCAAGGGCAGAAAAGCGGTTTTCGAGAGCCGTATAGTTAATTTCTCTACTTCACTTCTTTATATAGGGCGCACTAAACTCTCCTCTGAGATATAAACACATGACAAGGAATGAGATTACAGTACGTGGTAGTAGAGGCACACACACAAAGAGGAAGGGTAGCACGAGTGGCAAGGGTCAACACAAGGGTGGGTGAGCAGGTGTGAACAGGTAGATGCCTGGAGAGTGACTGACCATTACTGGGTAATAGGGAGAGCTGATGGTGTAATGGTTAGCACACTCACCCAGCATGCGAGAGATCCCAGGTTCGATTCCTGGGTCAGTGGAATTGTTGGACAATTTTCCCAGCCCCCTATGTCCCTGTTCACCTAGCAGTAAATAGGTACCCGGCTGTAAGAGCAAGGATAACATGCTACCTTGTAGGCTGGGGGAAGATGTGTTGATGTAAACTACCCAACAACACACTGGTGAGGGCTGGTTCTATCCAGAAATGAGGAATCTGGCATCCTCTACTACACCCTGGCCTGTTCTCTCTGTCTATCTTACTATTTCTCATTCCTCTGGGTAGCTGACATGGAAGACTACAGACAGACTACAGTGGGTTTGTTGGCTCAGGGGTACAGCCATGGCTGATAGTGCTAGACCAGGGTACAAGGAGTGTTGGAGAGCAACTGAACAGAGTTCGAAACAATGAGTCTTCTAAACCTCTCTCAACATTGAGAATGGTTTGTAAAATTCACTTGTTCGAAATTGTTCAGTTGCTCTCCAATACTCCTTGGACCCTGGTCCAGCACTATCAGCCATGGCTGTACATACATGTCCGTGAGCCAGCAGTCCACTCGTCTGTTGCCTTTGAAGAAACAGATCTCACTATCATCCTGACTCCCATTTGGGGGTCCGAGCATCTGCGTGGCTTCGGTCAACCAGACTCGGGACTGCTCGGCCAGACAGTCTGGGGAACTACAACAACTGGGTAATAATTGAACTAGAGTGCTCGCAGGTATGAGTAGCGTGAAGCGCAAGAGTACTAGAGTGTTCATCTGAATGTTACAACTACAAGCACCTACACACACACACACACACACACACACACTCGTTAAGTACCATCTTTTAATTTACTACAAACAGCTACACACACACACACACTCGTTAATTACATACCATCTTTTTATTTACTACACACACACACACACTCGTTAAGTACCATCTTTTAATTTACTACAAACAGCTACACACACACACACACTCGTTAATTACATACCATCTTTTTATTTACTACACACACACACACACACTCGTTAAGTACCATCTTTTAATTTACTACAAACAGCTACACCCTACAGTACTTAATAATATCATAATTATGTGAACGTGAAAACATTAGAAAGCAAATGTGGACGATTATTCTTGTCCCCGACGGTACACTTGTGTGTGTGTAGTAAAAAAGTCTCCCCAAGGAAGTTGTTAAGGGGAAAATTTTGTGTTGGTAAATCTGGAGCAACTGAATCCTCCAAACTATTCCAAGCAACAGAACACCATTACTTTTGCTATTCTGGTTCTGTTTCCTGGCATACTTTGGAGGAATCAAGGCACTCCAATGTACCAAAAGAGAATAATTACCACCTTAAGGGACCCTGTGTTGTAGTAAGAAAATTGGAGGTTAGTGAGTCCTTCAAACATTGCCACGAAACACACACACCTATATTGAAGGAGCTTGTTTGTTTCGTGGTGTAGTCAGGAGGAATCAGAAGCCACCAAGTCTTATACACGATCACAGGGTCCTTAAGGGGGTGCGGGAATAGGGGGACAGGCTTGGGGGGCTTAGGGGGGTGCGGGAGTAGGGGACAGGCTTGGGGGGCTTTTGGGGGGTGCAGGAGTAGGGGGACAGGCTTGGGGGGTGAGTTAGGGGAGTGCTGGAATAGGGGACAGGCTTTCTACCCACCCCAAGCCTGTCCCCCTATTCCAGCACCCCCCAAGCCTGTCCCCTACTCCCGCACCCCCTTAAGGGGAGATCTGGTGGTCCCCATAGTGTTGGGGCTTGTACTAAAGGTAAATAAAGAACTTAAGGGGGAAGTTTTGTGTTGGTAAATCTGGAGCAACTGAATCCTCCAAACTATTCCAAGCAACAGAACACCATTATTTTTGCTCTACTGGTCCTGTTTCCTAGCATACTTTGGAGGAATCAAGGCACTCCAATGTAACAAAATCGAATTACCACCTTAAAAAGATTTAAAAAAAAAAATCTTGTTGGGTGAATTGGAAGGTCTGTGATTACTCCAAACTATGCCAGGGAAACAGGACACCCCCCGATGGTACTAATAGGGGATGTGTCTATTTCGTGGAATAGTTTAGAGGAATCACAGACCTTCCAATTCACCAACAAAACAATCTAGCTCCCCTTAAATAAAATTCTTACCTATTCTATTTTTCTGTTATTATTTCACGACGTCATTATTTTATCAATCCTCAATATCTACTTATGTTATTGATAACCTTTTAACTGTATCGTTCCCCTGAGTGTTAGTTGTTGTTGTTGTTATTGTAGTTCCCCAGACTGTCTGGCCGAGCAGTCCTGAGTCTAGTTGACTGAAGCCGCGCAGATGCTCGGACCCCCAAATGGGAGTCAGGGTGATAGTGAGATCTGTTTCTCCGAAGGCAACAGACGAGGGGACTTACTGAAAATGTAAGACTACGTAACTGCAATACAACACTATTATTATTAGGTTTGTTGTTTTGTAATGTATAAGAAAGATTACGTAGCTGCAATACAACATCATTATTATTAGGTTTGTTGTTTTGTAATGTAAGACAACGTAACTGCAGTACAACATCATTATTATTATTATTAGGTTTGTTGTTTTGGTAATCACTGAGGCACTTGGTAGACCATTCATGTTATTGCAGGCACTTCCACAATAATAATGACCTCTCTTTACATATAGCCTGTGTATGAACTCTTATGGCCAACTGTTCCTCACACACACGTACTGTACACTTTTCCACATGCACACACTCTATCTCTCTACAATTACACACACACACACACACACACACACACTCCACATGCACACACACACATACACACACTCCATCACTCTACAATATACATACACACACACACGTACACTTGTTCCAGATGCACACACTCCATCTCTCTACAATTATACACACATACACACACACACACGTATACTTCACACACACATACACACACCCACACCCACACCCACACACACAATCTGTGTGTTATGGAGATGGGAGATGGAGGATGAAGGAGAGTGATACGTGTGTGTGTGTGTGTGTGTGTGTGTAGGATGAAGGAGTGTGATGTTATAAAGTGTGTGTGTGTGTGTGTGCTATGAGGGATGGAGGATGAAGGATTGTGTGTGTGTGTGGAGGATGAAGGAGAGTATTGTTATAAAGTGTGTGTGTGTGTCTGTGTGTGTGTGGAGGATGAAGGAGTGTGTGTGTGTGTGTGTGTGTGTGTGTGTGTGGAGGATGAAGGAGAGTATTGTTATAAAGTGTGTGTGTGTGTGTGTGTGTTATGAGGGATGGAGGATGGAGGAAGAGTGATGTTAGGGAGGTGGGGTTTGGGGGAAAGTGATAATAATTAGGAGGATGGAGGATGAAGGAAAGATAAGATGCATTGGGAAGAGGGAAAATATGTCCTTGTATGAAAAACTATTAAATGTCTCTCTCTCTCTCTCTCTCTCTCTCTCTCCTCTCTCTCTCTCTCTCTCTCTCACTCTCTCTCTCTCTCTCTCTCTCTCTCTCTCTCTAAAATTCCCCCTCCCTCTTCTCCCCTCCCCATCCCTCTCTCTCTCTCTCTCTCTCTCTCTAAAATACCCCCTCCCTCTCTCTCTCTCTCTCCCTAAAAGTCCCCCTCCCTCTCTCTCTCTCTCTCTCTCTCTCTCTCTCTCTCCTCTCTCTCTCTCTCTCTCTCTCTCTCTCTCTCTCCTTAAAATTCCCCCTCCTCTCCTCTCCCCACCCCATCCCTCTCTCTCTCTCTCTCTCTCTCTCTCTCTCTCTCTCTCTCTCTCTCTCTCTAAAATACCCCCTCCCTCTCTCTCTCTCTCTCTCCCTAAAAGTCCCCCTCCCTCTCTCTCTCTCCCCTTCCCATCTCTCTCTCTCTCTCTCTCCAAAATTCCCCATCCCCCTCTCCCACCCCTCTCTAAATACCCCCCCCCCCCCCCCACCACCCCCGCACCCCCCCAACCCCCACAACAACAAGCCCCCGCCCACCAATGACGTCTCAAACTAGGCGTCTCATGTAACCCACTCACCAGCCAATCAGCGCCCTCCCCTCGCCTCTCCTTGGCTGTGATTGGCTGAGAGGGGTTTCA
This sequence comes from Petrolisthes cinctipes, assembly GCA_033782935.1. Classification (NCBI taxonomy): domain Eukaryota; kingdom Metazoa; phylum Arthropoda; class Malacostraca; order Decapoda; family Porcellanidae; genus Petrolisthes; species Petrolisthes cinctipes. The sequence goes on along the minus strand of JAWQEG010003726.1, from coordinate 1,327 downwards.
TTGAGAACTATACTTGAGAGAGGGTGGTGGAAGCAGGAGAGTCAGTAAGCAGACAGACAGCAGAGGGGAGAGACGGAGAGTTCAGTTAGTCAGTCAGTCAGTCAGTCGAGTCAAATAACAAGGTTTTTTTTTTATCTAAGTTGTGTGAGAGAGATAGAGAAAGAGTGAGAGAGAGGTAGAGAAGAGAGAGAGTGAGAGAGAGGTAGATAGAGAAAGTGAGAGTTAAATACAGAGAGAGAGAGAAAGTGAGAGTTAAATACAGAGAGAGAGAGAAGTGAAAGGCAGTCAAATAGCGAGGTTTTTTCATTTAGTTTTGTGTGAGAGATAGAAGAGAAAGTGAGAGAGAGAGTTAAATACAGTATCTATAGTTGTGAGAGAGAAATTGAGAGTGAGAGAGAGAGGTAGATAGATAGATAGTAGAGTGAGAGAAAGTGAGAGAGGCAGATAGTAATTTAATGACAGTATCTAGTTGAGAGAGAGAGAGAGAGAGAGAAAGTGAGAGTGAGAGTGAGAGAGAGAGTCAGCAAGTTAAATATAGCATCTAGTGAGAGAGAGAGAGAGAGAGAGTTAACAAAAGGGAGAGAGAGAGAGAGAGACAGTTAACAAAAGAGAGAGAGAGAGATAGTTATAGCAAGTTAACTTCAACAGCTAAAAGAGAGAGAGAGGAGAGAGAGAGAGAGAACAGCTTAATACAAACAATTAAATTAAAATCTGCCTGTTTGCATCTTGCTTGCCCACAAACAAACAAACGAACAAACAAGCAGATAGAAGTTGTTTGTTTGTGTGTGTTTGTGTGTTTGTTTGCTGCTTTCACAAGAAGTCACTCAAAGCACCACTTGAAAGGTAAGATTAATTATTGTTATTATTATTATTATTATTTTTGTTGTTGTTGTTCTTGTTGTTGTTATTATTATTATTATTATTGATATTATTATTATATTTATTTGTATTATTATTATTATTATTTCTTTTGTTGTTATTATTGTTATTATTATTTTTATTATTATTATTATTATTATTATTATTATTTCTCTTTCTGTTTTGTTATTATTTTTTCTCTGTATTATCTCTGTGTTATTTCTATTATTATTATTAGTAGTAGTAATTATTATTTCTTTGTTAATATTATCATTATTATTATTTGTAGTACTACGTAGGGCTTTTATTATTATTATTATTATTATTATTATTATTATTATTATGTGTGTGTGTATTCAATGTGTGAAGTGTGTGTGTGTATGTATGTGTAGTAAAAATTCTGTGTGTGTGTGTGTGTGTGTGTGTACAGTTTAACTAAGCCACACCACAAGCTAACCCCCTCAACCTC
>JAWQEG010003725.1:52500-60340 GCA_033782935.1 Petrolisthes cinctipes | reverse complement strand
TAGCCGACACACACAGTTATTATCAGAACCACATTTCTACCCTCAACACTCTAACCTAACCAAACTTTACGATACACAACAGCAGCACATGGTATATAACCTACCTACCACAGTTACCCGAATCGCTTCTCCATTCTCAACACACCACTACCACAATTACCAGAACAGCTCCCCGCCTCCCAACTGCTGTTACCAAGTCGGGAAAACAACCGCCCAACTCAATTCCAGGCGCGGGGAGGACTGAGAGGAGGGATGCAGCAGAGAAAGCGGGGGATTAGGCCAGAAGGAGAAGGAGGAGGAGGAGGAGTAGTAAGAGGAGGCGAAGGAGGAAGGAGATGGAGAAAATTGAGAGGCGAAGGAGGAAGGAGATGGAGAAAATTAAGAGGATATAAAAGGAGAATAGTTGAAAGGATACAATAGTGGTTAGAGAAAGTGTAGAGGATAATTATAAAAGGAGATAGAGAAAGTGGAGAGAAGGCCGAAGGAGCTGGAGAAAATTGAGAGGAGATAAAAGAAGATAGAGAAAGTGGAGGGAATATAAAAGGAGATAGTGAAAGTGGAGGAAGACAGAAGGAGATGGAAAAAATTAAGAGGAATTGAAAGGAGCAAAGAAAGTGGAGAGAAGACAGAAGATGGAGAAAGTGGAGAGAATATAAAATGAGATAGAGAAAGTGGCGGGAAGACAGAAGGAGATGGAGAAAATGAGAGGAAATTAAAGGAGATAGAGAAAGTGGAGAGAATATAAAAGGAGATAGAGAAAGTAAAGAGAAACCAGGAGATGGACAAAATTAAGAAGATATGAAAGGATATAGAGAAAGTGGAGAGGAGATTAAGGAGGAGGAGGAGGAGGAGGAACGGGGAGATAGAGAAAGTGGAGAGGAGGATGGACAGGAGAGAGGGAAGGGGATTTACCCAAGTGGAGGAGCAGTAATAGCAGGTGGTGGAGAGAGAAGGTAATGGAGACGGTGGAGAGGAAGGAGATAAAGATGGAGGTAGGAGAGAAAATGGATAAAGGTGGGAGGAGAGACGACGAAAGGAAGGAGGGGGAGGTGGAGGATGATGATAATGGAGGTAGAGGTAGAACTGGAGGAGGAAGAAAACATAGGGAAGACGAAGGAGGTGAAGGAAGAAGAAAGGGAAAGGAGACAAGGGGAAAGAGTATGAGATGAAGAGAACATGAGAAAAATAATATTAATAATAATAATAATAATAATAATAATAATAATAATAATAATAATAATAATATAATAATAATAATAATAATAATAATAATAATAATAAGAAGAAGAAGAAGAAGAAGAAGAAGAAGAAGAAGAGAAGAAGAAAAAGAAGAAGAAGAAGAAGAAAAAAAAATAGAAAAATTAGAAAAGGAATAACAAGAAAAAGAGGAAGAAGAAGTAAAGAGAGGAGAAAAAGAAAAAGAACAAGAAGAAAAGAACAGGAAAAAGATAGAAGTAAAGAGAGAAGGAGGAAAAAGAAAAAGAACAAGATAAAATAACAGAAAAAGATAGAAGTAAAGAGAGGATGAGAAAATTGGAGAAAGAAGGAGGAGGAGGACAGAAAGAGGGGATCAGGGGGGCGAGAGAAGAGTGAGGTAAGAAGAATGGAGGAGGATCAGGGAGACGTGAGGTGCAGAGAAAAAAAACAAGATGACAAGAGAGAAAATAAAGATGGGAAGAAGAGATGAGAAGGATAAGAGAGAGGGCAGATAAAGAGGGAAAAAGAGATGAGAGAGACATAGAAATGGGAGATAAAGAGGGAAAGAGATGAGAGAGATATAGCAAGGGGAGTTAAGAGGGAAGGAAAAGATGAGAAGGATGAGATAAAAAGGAAGAAAAAGTTGAGAAGGATAAGAGAGGGGAGATAAAGAGGAAGAAAAAGCTGAGAAGGATAAAGAGGGCAGATAAGAGGAAAAAAGAAATGAGAGAGACATAGAAAGAGGAGTTAAGAGGGAGAGAAAGAGATGAGAAAGATAAGAGAGGTCAGATAAAGAGGGAAAAAAGAGATGAGAGAGACATAGAAATGGGAGATAAAGAGGGAAAGAGATGAGAGAGATATAGAAAGGGGAGATAAAGAGGGAAGAAAGAAATGAGAGAGATATAGAAAGGGGAGTTAAGAGGGAAGGAAGAGATGAGAAGAATAGAGAGGGGAGATAAAGAGGTAAAAAGCTGAGGAGGATATATGAGAGGTGTGATAAAAGAAGAAAGGAAAGATGGAAGTTGATTGGAAATAGATGTGTAATATTAATAGAAAATAGGAAGAGGGAAGGACGATAAAACAAACAGATTGAGTAAAGATTTTGGTTGAAACAATAGCAAAAACAAGCAAAAATACACACCAGATTATGAGAAAAATTATACACACACACACACACATACAAACAAACAAACAAGCAAACACACAAACAAAAAAGCAAACACAAACACACAAACAAAAAAGCAAACACATACACTCACAACAAACAAAACAGCAAACACACACACAAACAAACAAACAAACACACACAAACAAAGAAAGACAGAAACAAAGAAACAAGCACACACACACACACACACACACACAAAAACACACACACACAGGTACGAAAAGAAGGAGGAACGAACGAAAAGAAGAAGAGTGGAAGAATAGTTCATGAGAGGAGAAGGAGAAAACGAAGGAAGGAAATAAGATGAGGAGGCAGCAGAGGGGAAGCAATAGGAGAGAGAGGAAAAGCAGTAAAATATAGAGGCAGGGAACACGACGAGAAGAGGGAAACACAGGTATATAGAAGAATGAGAGGGTGAGGGTAATAGAGTGAGAGGAGAGGACATGGGTAAGAGAATGATGGGACAGGGGGGAGGAGAATGAGTGGGTGAGGGTAATAGAGTGAGAGGGTGAGGGTAATAGAGTGAGAGGACAGACATGGCAAAGAGAATGATGGGACAGGGGTAGAATGAATGGGTGAGGGTAATAGAGTGAGAGGGTGAGGGTAATAGAGTGTGAGAGGACATGGGCAAGAGAATGGTGGAACAGGAGGAGGAGAATGAGAGGGTAAGGGTAATAGAGTGAGAGGACATGGGCAAGAGAATGATGGGACAGGGTGAGGAGAATGAGTGGGTGAGGATAATAGAGTGAGAGGACAGGACATGGGCAAGAGAATGATGGGACAGGGGTAAGGAGAATGAGAAGGTGAGGGTAATAGAGTGATAGAGCAGGACAGGTACAGGAGAATGAGGGACGGGGAAATGGGAAAGAGGGGAACGTGGAAGAAGAATGATGGGATGGGGTAGGGAATGAAGGGACGGTGAAAGGAGAATAAGGGAAAAGGGAAGAGAGGGGACAGGTGACAGGTATAGGAGAATGATGAAATTAAGGTAAACAATATATGTAAACAGGAGCATCAAGAGACCCTGTGATGTAGTCAGAATATTGGAGGTAAAATGAGTCCTTCTAATATTGCCACGAAACACCATCTATATAGAAAGAGCTTGTTTCGTAGTATAGTCACTAGGAATCAGTAGCCTCCATTTCTCATACACAATCACAGGGTCCTTAAGTGAGAGAGGTAGATAGAGCCTGGACGAATGTTGGGAGTGGGAGGGTACGTATAGGCAGGAAGGAGGAGCGTAAGGAGATTAGTAGGAGCAATAGGAGTAGGAGCAAGGAGCAGGAGCATTAGGAGTATGAGAGGGAGTAGGAGCAAGGAGCAGGAGCATTAGGAGTATGAGAAGGAGTAGGAGTGTGATCAAGGTGTAGGTGAAATCAGAAGGAGCAGCAGGAAAGGTGAGGACAGACGAAGCAGGGCCAAAGAGCATGAGGAAACAAGAACAGGAACAGGTCTATGAGGTGGTATAGGAGGATGCAATGACAAGAGAATGTAGGGGAAATGGCAAACAGAAGCAATAACATAGGAGCATAAGGAAGCAAGAGCAAGGGCAAACGGTAGCATGAGTAGGTAGGAACATGAAGACAGACAGAGCACGAGAGCAACAAATGAGCATGAGAAAGAACTGTACGAGCAGAAGCAAGAGAAAATACGAGCAGGAGCATGAGAAAATACAAGCAGGAGCAAGAGAAAGAACTAGATGAGCAGGAGCAGGAGAATATACGAGTAGAGAGCGTGAGAAAGAACTAGATGAGCAGGAGCAGGAGAAAGTATGAGCAGAACGGAGAAAGTACGAGCAGGAGGCATGAGAAAGAACTAAATGAGCAGGAGCAGGAGAAAGTACGAACAGGAGCAGGAGAAAGAACTAAATGAGCAGGAGCAGGAGAAAGAACTAAATGAACAGGAGAAAGAACTAAATGAGCAGGAGCAGGAGCAGGAGAAAGAACTAAATGAGCAGGAGCAGGAGAAAGAACTGTATGAGCATGAGCATAGGGAAGTAAGGGCATGAGCATAGGAAATAAGAGCATGAGTATGAGTAGGTAGGAGAATGAAGGAGCATGGCAGCAGTAAGGCAGGACAGAGGTGGGGCCGGCCGCCTTGATCAATTAGTACACAGCACTCGGTCTGACTCAAGGTAAACAAACCTAAACGTGTACGAGGAGTTGGCTAGGACAGGGCAAGGTAGGGCAGGGTAAGGCAGGACAGGGCAGGGTAAGGCAGGGACAGGGCAGGGCAGGGTAAGGCAGGACAGGACAGGGCAGGGTAAGGCAGGGTAAGGCAGGGATGGTAAGGCACTGTAGGTCAAGTTAGGAGAGGCAGGGAGGCGGAGAAGGCAATGATAAACGAAGGAAGGGACAGTGTGAGGGAGGAGGAGAGAGCTGAAGGTGTAGGGTAAGAATATATTAAACAGCGGGTGTGAGAATGACACGGTGAGGGGTACGGTAAGAATATAACGATAAGGGTTGGAAATATTTTAAGTTGGAGGATAGTGTAAGAATAGAACGAACAGGGACTGGAACTATGAAAAGATGGGTGGGTAGGGAAAGTATACAACGAACAAGAGGTGGGGAATGACAAGTGTGAGGAGTAGGTAAGAACACCACAAAACAAAGTGAGGGAAAATAACAACAGAGTAAGGGGGATTTGGGCAGAGAAAGCAGGAGAGACAGATGCAGCGAGCAAGTCCGAGGGGAAGAGAGGACGGCTGGAGTCATGCAAGAGGATATTTAAGAGGACTTGTGAGGTCTTGGAAGGGAGGAAGGAGGTAATACAGTATTGTGTGTAGGTTGTGTGTAGGTGGACTTTAGAGATGAACCGAGACACAGGAGAAGCAACAGGTAGGAATCTAATGTTTTCTGAGAGGAAACAAAGTTATTTTACTTTTTTCTTGCTAAGTTGATCGAGTAACCTTAAAAAAAAAAAAAAAAAAAAAACCTTTGTAAGACCGTGTAGGTTTCAGTTATTTTTTTGTGACTAATACCAGACCATTTAATTGTGTCAGAACACAGTTACAGATATTAGAGATTGTAATATACCTTTGGTGACTAATTTCCTATCTATATCATCTTTTAGGAACTAGAGATATTAAATTCCAATATTTCAATCCCAAAAGTGCCACGAGAAACGAAGAAATGCATTATTGCTTAGAAATACACGCACAGAAAATTGGCAGGATAGGCTGACAAGACAAAAATATTTCCTACTCTTTCAGCTGCATATAAGATATATAGCAAGCTTTCAAGATGAGAATGGAGGAGAAAATTGTCTCAAGAGAGGGACACAAAGAGATGAACTTATACATAGAAAAGACAGGAGGCAGACAGAGACAGGGTCAAAGTCAAGGAGAGAGAGAGAGAGAGAGAGAGAGAGAGAGAGAGAGAGAGAGAGAGAGAGAGAGAGGAGAGAGAGAGAGAGAGAGAGAGTGAGAGAGAGAGAGAGAGAGAGAGAGAGAGAGAGAGAGAGAGAGAGAGAGAGAGAGAGAGAGAGAGAGAGAGAGGAGGGGGGGGGGGGAGAACAGCAGTAGCAGCAACTAGAGAATCTGGGGAAGGGAAGGGAATGCGAGTGAGAAGACAGCCCGAGGGGTTATTAGAATATGCTGAGGCGAGGGATCCAGGTGAGGAGAAGAAGAGAGACAGAGGAGAAGACGAAAAGAAGAGGAACGTAACACAGAAAGAGGAGGAGGAAAAAGAGAAGGAAGTGACACAGAAAATGGAAGAGGAAAAAGAAAAGGAAAAGAAGAAAGGCGAGCAATAGTAGAAAGGGCAGGAGAGATAGTAACAGTGGGAATGATAAGATCGAGATAGAACAAAATTACATAGATATATCAAAAGAGAGAGAGAGAGAGAGAGAGAGAGAGAGAGAGAGAGAGAGAGAGAGAGAGAGAGAAAGAGAGAGAGAGAGAGAGAGAGAGAGAGAGAGAGAGAGAGAGAGAGAGAGAGAGAGAGAGAGAGAGAGAGAGAGAGAGAGAGAGAGAGAGAGAGAGAGAGAGAGAGAGAGAGAGAGAGAGAGAGAGATGGGGGGGGGGAGCAGGACAAGAAGAGAAGAGAGAAGAGTAAGGATGTAGTGATGAAACGAAGTGATAAACCAGGAAGGTATAGGAGGGCAGAGGGGCGATACCTGCTGATTGGGATACGTATATAGAGAAGGGAAGGGAAAGTAACCAGGAGAGAAGATTAAAAAAAAAAAAAAAAAAAAAAAAAAAAAAATCACAGAAATGACATATGGTAATAATATTAATAAAAAATTACATTACATTTATCCTCATAGAATCAATGAGTGACGAAAATTTAATCGAAACTAGAATGCAAAAAAAAATAAAAGGAATAAATAAAAATCAAAGAAATTACATACGGTACGGTAATAATAATAAGAAAAATACATTACATTTATCCTCACAGAATTGAATGAGTGACGAAAATTAATCGAAACTAGAATGCAAAGAAAGGCAAAAAGTAATTGATTTAAAAATATGAAAACATAATAATAATCTCACTCAATCATGCCCGTATCACTCTTATCATTTTGTGTCTTGCCTCACCTTATGTAAATGGGAAAATGCTTGATTATAAGTACAGTAGGATAATTGTCAATTTCCGAGGAATTGAAACTTTATGCATTAACTAATGAAAATGCCTTAGGGACCTACTGCCATATTTTTCTCATAAATAGACGATTAGGTGGGGGTTACTGATTCCTCCTAACTATGCCACGAAACATTCTCTTTTAATTAGGGGATAGTATACTTTTGGTACATCGGAGTGCCTTGATCCCTCCAAATTATGCCAGGAAACAGACCCAGATGAAGAAAAATAATGGTATCCTGTTGCCTGATATAGTTTGGTGGAATCATTTGCTCCAGATTTACCACCCAAAACAATGTGCTATATACCCTCTTTAAGGACCCTGTTATCGTGTACGAGAGTTGGAGCCTTCTGATTCCTCCTGACTAGGCCATGAAACAAGCTCCTTCCATATAGGTGGTGTTTCATGGCAAAATTTGAAGGACTCACATATTTTCAATTTTCTTTCTACATCACAGGGTCCCTTAATATTGAGATAGTAATACAGTGATAGTGACACAGTGCTGGTAAATCTTGAGCAACTAATAATTATTCTATTAAGTTATTCCAAGAACCAGGCTACCGTTATTTTAGTTAATCTGGTCCTGTTTTCTGGCATACTGTGGAGGAATCAAGGCTCTCTAATGAACCAAAAGTGTACTATAACCACGAATTGATAAACACGGCGAGACGAGTAACAGAAAACAAATATGGAATACACCTGACTGAAATATAGCTCGCAAAGTCGAAGTAACCGATTCACCCATGCAAACTATGCTAGGAAACGAACGACCCATACTGAGGCAATGTGATATTTTGAACATGTTTGGAGGAATTAGTAGCCTCTCATTATTTTGATAACCCATGGCCTTTAGTTGTATTCTGGGTGTAGGGTTCTTAGTCAGGTCAGGTCAGG
>JAWQEG010003725.1:0-50000 GCA_033782935.1 Petrolisthes cinctipes | reverse complement strand
TTGTGTGTGGGAGTCGGGGACTGGATGCGTGTGTGTGTGTACTCTGTGTGGAGGTTGTGGACGTGCGTGGGTATGGACATGGAGCATTCTGTGTGTGGTTTGTGAGAGGAGGGGTTGAATGTGGTTGTTCATTTGTGTGCGTCTATGTATGTATGTATGTATGTGGCTCAGTGGTTAGCGTACTGTACCCCCACCTTCCCTCTGAATAGTTACCGACGCCGACCTCGTTTCGAATCTGGTCCAACCTGGGAATGGACAATATAATGTATGTATGTAGCACGTACTGTACCTACATGTTAGCACCCTGTCGATGTATTCTCCATGACATGTACTAACATCTCCGCACACACACAAACACAGCCACTTCAATGCAAACACACACACTTCCACACACACAGTAGACCCTTACACACACCAAACGTAACTCCTCCCAGCTTGCCTTCACAGTCAGCATGGCTAGGAATTTCCTGGCTGTTAATCCTCCCCTTGTGGAGGGATTGGATTCTGCAGTGGAATTGTACACCTGCTATCCTGATCGTATGCATACATACATGTATACATTTGAGTATGTATATATACAGGCATGCAGGGGTATGTATGCATGTATATACACCTGAAAAGTACGTGTGGGTATGTATATTGTCAGTGTGCTTCTTAGTATAGGGGTTTGGATGTGCCAATAATGTTTTGTGTGTAGCCTCTGTGTACCTGTGAATGGATACAGTATATATAAGTGTATGTGATATATTTGGGTGAGCGAGGTGTAAGAAGTATGTATGTATGTATGTATGTGAGGGGAAGTGGAAGATTACAACAGATGTGGGAAGTTTGAGTTTGTGTATGTGTGTATTTGTGTACGTGTTTGTGTACACATGCGTGTGACTATATGTATTGCATGTGTGTTTGTGCTTGCATACATTTCAAAACACCGGGAGGGCGAATGCGTTAGTAAGAGTTTGTGTGTGAGTTCGTGTGTGTGTGTGTCCATGTTTGATTGTGCGTGCTTACATGCATGAGTCTGTGTGTGTATGTGTGCATGAGTAAGTGTGATCGTGTGTCTGTGTGTGTACTGTATGCGCGAGTTTGTGTATGCTCTTGTCGCTAATATGTAAAATGTGTGTGTGTGTGTGTGTGTGTCAGCAGATGGTGGTGCCACGTGAGATACAGGTGTGGTTCGTGTCGGGAAATGCAGTGGATGGGGTAGAATAGGTTTTGTCAAGCGTGAGAGAGGAAGAGAAGCGTGTGGTGTTGGTAAATGCTATGTGTGTGTGTGTGTGTGTGTGTGTGTGTGTGTGTGTGTGTGTGTGTGCCGCCTCTGCATACAAAGTCGTGTTCATACCCAATACAGTACAACCTTCGTGAGTGGTAATGGAAGATACAGCCGCTATACAAAATTTATATTCATGGCAGCTTCGCGTAATTTAACTTAGTTCCAACAGCCACGTCAAGAAGGAAGGACGGAAGGATGAAAATAGTGCACAGTCTGACACAGCAACAACACCTGGATAAAAGTTGTGGATTGTGAGTGTATTATGTGACAGACTTTAGTGGGTAGTGGGTGTGTTGTGTACCTTCATCAGGGCAAACGTATCTTCGTCAATCCCACTTGTAGCTAAAAATATAGATATAACTTGGTACAACTGTATTTCGAGCCAGTTTCCATTCAGTTTTCATGACCAACTGGTTATGTAAAATTTTCGTCACATGGGCAAATAACACTGCATTCTGTACCGGTTTCCATTCAGACGTCATGTGTTGTTATGTAAAAAATTCCGTGTGTCGGCTCGTCAACAAAGAGTGCCACAACATCATTAAACTCCCATGACGCACACACGACTGAAAGCTACTTACACTGGCGACTGGAACAGCAGCTGTGGCTTGTTTTAATTGCTGTTCTTACGAGTGAGGTGTGTGATGGTGACAGCTGCTGGTTATGACAGGCACTTTTAAGAGGGTGCTCTATTTGTGGCTTAACTGGAGGGCTGCTGGTCCCTCCAAAATAAACTAGAAAAGGACTACTTACGTACCGTATACGAGTAAAAAAAAATTCCTTTGGATTATTTTGAGGGAATCAGTAACCTTCCCATCTGACAAAGATTTTCCTCTTACAGATGTTGCACTCATAAATAGCCTATGTGGTCTACGTTAGCAATGCAATTATTTTTTTATCATATATTTGCAAACATATAGTGGTTATCATGTTGTTTACTTATGTATTTCAGTCTCCTGTGGTTTTATATTTGATTAGGCTTTGTTCAAAATGTGTATACAGCTTTGTTCACTGTATGGTGTTTGAACATCTCAATCAGTAACAACATCTCAATCTTTAACAACCCCTGAATCCTGAGTATCGAGCCTGAGAGTGTTTGTTACCAAGCGTGCAGCAAACCGTGGCAGGTGTGTTTACAAATGGGATGGGTTATAAAACTGCAAATGTTTAAGTAAGCGTTGTGTACTTAGGATTGTGTATCATTAACCATGGGAAGTGGGTCGTGATATATGATTGCCTAGGGAGGTTGGATGTGCTGGAGCAAGTGTTTGAACAGGGGAAGTAGGTTGGTCGTACCAGGTGCTTAAAAACGTGACGTTAGTGGTGTGCAGCATATGACTGAACAGGGCACATAGGTGAAAGCATGTTTGGAGCAGATCGTGGCAGGTGTGTGCAGCTGGTGAAGTGAGTAGCAAGTAGGAGGTATCAAGATAAGTAAAGTGAGCGGGTTGTTGTTGGCGGTTTCGCATGTTGTGGTTTCATCGCACCTGTTCAGGGTGTATAATTTATGTTTCTCACAACAAAGCTGTTTTTCTTGAGCAAGGGAGACGGGAGCTTGGATCGGCTGAGAGCTCTTCCGGCTGACAAAGCCAAAGCCTTACTGAAACCAAGGCCCTGAACTGGATGTTCGCCTGCTTGGAAACACTTGGAGCAATAATTCTTGATAATAAGATTAGCGCTCTCCCCTTCACACATCGCTCATTGCAGCTGAACTGAGTTTCCTGGTGTTTAAGCAGGTAACATGTGTGAATGGGGTCTTGTAGTTATTTGAGAAGGCATCATATATTGGGAGTAACATGTGTTTCGGCACTTGATGGGGGTAGGTTGCAAAAAGATGTATGAGTATGTCAAGAGGATGATGTTTTAGCTGGCAAGTGTTTGAACGGGGTGGTAGCCTGTACCAGCAAGCATGCTGGTTTCGTAACGTAAAATTCAAAATACTGAACCCATTCAGTATTTTTTCTTCCAAACCGATTATCGGGTGCTACGGTAATCATGAGGCCACCAAATGTCGTAAAATGTTTTTATTATTACCATGACAGTCGCAGTGTTCCGGATTTACCCTTACCTCCATTTTTCTGTACAGTTCGGAAGTCTAGATATAGAAAATGGTAGTTGTGATCGCAGGTGCATGTAGTGTCGGGCGTACTGTGCTGACACATGTGGAGGAAAAAAGAAAGTGAAAGAAAGAGAAAATAGAAAGTGAAAGAGACAAGTGGAGAAAGGCAGTACCAGCATGTATGCGTTTTTGCTGCAGATGCAACAGAGGGTATAGTGGCAGGTGTGACAGTATAGGTGTGGTGGAACAGGTGTGAAAAGCTGAGGTAAGGCTTGATTGATGCATGTGAACCGAAGTGGAAATTCTGTTCTGTCATCCGATGGAGTGGTGCTGGCGTTGTTAGGTAAATAATAAAGGTACGGTAAAAGTATGAGAGGTAAGGCAAGTCGCTGGTCAGGTTGGTGGTGGTGGTGGTGATATGGTAAGGGGACTGTTTGGAACTGATATGGTAAGGACTGTTTGGAACTGATATGGTAAGGGGACTGTTTGGGACTGATATGGTAAGGACTGTTAGATTGTTTGGGACGGTTTGGGACTGATATGATAAAGACTGTTTGGGACTGATATGGTAAAGACTGTTTGGGAAGTATATAGTAAGGATTGTTTGGGACTGATATGGCAAGGACTGTTTGGAACTAATATGGCAAGGACTGATATGGTAAGGACTGTTTGGGACTGATATGGCAAGAGGTGACTAGCCTAGCCTATCTACTTTATGAGGTGGTATAGGGGTATTGTAAAACATATGAGTGTGGTAGGGAAGGGGGTTGGGGTATGGTTGAGGGTATGGTAAAGTGCAACTATTGTGTATGGTGGGACTATTTGTAGAGTGTGTGTTTATGGTATGGGGTAAGGAATAAGTTTGTAAGCAAAAGGAAATGTCTTACTGAAGTCACCCATAAATTTTGTATTGAAAGACTGTTCATATATTTTCCTATTATCAAAAAAGCATACATACATTTACCAGCAAATCAATAAACATACATACATTTACCAGCAAGTCAATAAACATACATACATTTACCAGAAAATCAATAAACATACATACATTTACCAGCAAGTCAATAAACATACATACATTTACCAGCAAGTTAATAAACATACATACATTTACCAGCAAGTCAATAAACATACATACATTTACCAGCAAGTCAATAAACATACATACATACATTTACCAGCAAGTCAATAAACATACATACATTTACCAGCAAGTCAATAAACATACATACATTTACCAGCAAGTCAATAAACATACATACGAGTACATACAATATACATAAATCATTAACTACAAGCGATCGACTCGGATAAACTGAGGTAGGTGGTATAGAGACGGAGGAAGCGAAGGAGACAGAGACAAATGGTTGTGTTGTTATTGATATTTCCAACCAACCAACCAACCCACCCAGACTATTCGTTCTCAGGTGAGTATTCCGGTTTTCTTGTACTGTAGTTGGCCATGAAATATTGCACCTTATAGAAAACGAGGGGAGTATCGCACGCTCGGCCAAGTGGAAAGGATATATGGCCTTCTGTGTTTTGTATCTATCTCTTTCTGTCTTCCTCCGATGCTTCCTACTCTCACTACTATTATTATTATTATTATTATTATTATTATTATTATTATTATCTCTCTCTGCTTCATTATTATTATTATTTTTATTATTATTATTATTATTATCTCTCTCTGCTTCATTATTATTATTATTTTTATTATTATTATTATTATTATTATCTCCCTATATTCCTCTGATAATATGTTCATCATCCACTATACTCTTTCTTATCTTCCCATTCTCAGACTCTTTACTTCCATCCCCCCTTCCCACTATGTCCATATTTCTCTCCTCTCACTTGCCCAGCAGTTTCTATCTGTTTTATTCCTTCCTTTTCTTAGCCTTGGCTTTCATTTTCTCTTCCGTCCACCTCTTTCATTTTCTCTCCTCCCCCCGCATTTTCTCTCTCTTTCCCTCTTCACCCTCCATTCATCGATATTTTTCCTATTGTCCCCACCTCTCTCTCTCTCTCTCTCTCTCTCTCTCTCTCTCTCTCTCTCTCTCTCTCTCTCTCTCACACACAGACACCGGTATAGAGTAGTGACACACATTAATCATCAACACATTATCTTCACCTAATCTCCTACTGACCAAGGCTAACACTAGAAAATTATACTCGGAGTAGAGGCAAACATACCTTCCCCATCCCTATATATATACACAAAGTTCGTTCGTATATTTCCAAGCCCACTACAATTGGTTAAAGTATCTCATGTAACAGCCTAATCTACATAATCGTATTACGGCCGTTCCTAAAGCTAGCTACCTATTTCATTGTAGCGCTTCCAACCCCTATAGCCTATATGTGATATCATTACGGTGGTATGGTTTCTGTAGACAGTGTGTTTTCAGTCTCGGGGTTACATTTGTCTTATCTATAGACGTAGGAAGAATGTTTTACCTATTTTCCTTGGAGATGTTTTTGCATTTCGTGTGTGAGTGAGTGAGTGAGTGTGTGTGTGTGTGTGTGTGTGTGTGTGTGTGTGTGTGTGTGTGTGTGTGAGTGAGTGTGTGTGTGTGTGTGTGTGTGTGTGTGTGTGTGTGTGTGTGTGTGTGTGTGTGTGTGTGTGTGTGTGTGTGTGTGTGTGTGTGTGTTCTTGGAGTGGTTCGTTCACATCTCAAACTGACTTGTATAATTCTTGTATATTTGCTTACTATCCATCCTTCCTTCTATTCGTACCCAATATCAGTGTCCAGTTATTCTCATTTTCATTCACACCCAAGCCCGACCTACCTTATTTCTCGTTGTTTCTCGTTTACCTATATATATCTCTAGTGTATTCGATACCGATTTCATTCCCCTACCACCAATCCTGATTAACATTTATCCTGCAGTTCCATCCCTACACTGACCTTTCTTTGCCTATCTCCTATATAACGTGTTTGCTTTAATTTTACCTACAGCACAATATTTACCTCGAATATACAGTATGTAATCCTATATTTACCTATGGATTGCTTTCCTGCATTTCCTCTCCCTGACGTATATATTCAAACCCGTCTAACATTTGATTACCTTAAATATACGCACAACACAATATTATATACCTCCATTCTGTGTATTCCTATGTATAGCTACGTATTGAATTCCCATATTTTCTTACCCTTACACATTGGGTTACCTTGTATATATTTACCTATAACAATATTTACCCCCATTCTGAATATTCCTATGTATAGCTATGTATTGAATTCCCATATTTCCTTATAACCCTTACACATTGAGTTACCTTGTATATATTTTCCTATAACAATATTTACCCCCATTCTGTATATTCCTATGTATAGCTATGTATTGAATTCCCATATTTCCTTACCTTTACACATTGGGTTACCTTGTATATATTTACCTTTAACAATATTTACCTACATTCTGAATATTCCTATGTGTACAGCAATGTATTGAATTCCCATATTTCCTCTCCTTGTGGCGTGTGCACTTGGTTGCGAGGAGATATATAGTTGTGAGGGAGGAGGTCAGCCCGGAATGAGATATCCGGGGAGATAGCCTGAAATTGCACCTCCGCGTCGACATCTGAAGATATTGAAATGCCGAAATTGACAAAAAGGAAGAAGGGACACAACATTTTACAGAGGAAGGAGGGCGAGGCGTAAATGTTGGGGAAATTGAAGCGCGAGGAAAGAAAAAGAATACATACATAAAGAAAGAAATGATGACTGAGGTAAAGGTGTAAAAACTAGATGGAGGAGGAGGAGGAGGAGGAGGAAGAAGATTATGAAGGAGACATTGATTATTCTAAATAGAGAAAGAAAAATGGGAACAACATAGATGAAGGAAGAGTAAGAAATAATAAGTGGAAATGGGAAAGACTTTTAGAGGTAGTGATAATGAATACAGATAAAAAAAAGCAAAAAGCAGCTTAGGGAAAGTAGGTCAAGAGGAAGGAAGTATAAAAGAAAGAAAATGAAGGATGGAAGGATGGAGTGAGGGAAAATAATGAGGAAGGGAAGGACGAAAGATGGTAGAAAGAAAAGAAAGGTTGGAAGGATAGAGGGAGGGAAAATAGCCTAATGAGGAAGCGTAGGACGGAAGATGGAAGAAAGAAAAGGAAGGTTGGAAGGGATGGATGGATGGATGGAAAATAATGAGGGACGAAAGATGGAAAGAACAAGAGGAGAGTGGGAGAAAAGATGGAATGAAGAATAGGAGGGAGACAGGAAAGCAGAAAGAAACGGAGGAAAGATTAGAAATAAGGACAAAGAAGTAAAGAAGAGAACGGACAAACGAAGGAACGAATTAGAGAAAGCAGAAAATAATTATAAAAAGAATAAGGGAGTAAAGGAAACGAAGGAGACATGGACGAAATAGTAAGAGAAAAAGGGTAAGGCATTAATCTTAGCTCAGGCAAGGTGTCAGAAGAAGGAAGGAAGGAATGAGGAAAGGAAGGAAAGGAATAAGTCAACAACGAAAAAAGCGAAGGTCTCGTTAGGGAAGTGAAATATTGACGAGTGGAAAGAAAGGGGATGATGATTAACACACACACACACACACACACACACACACACACACATCTCATCCCACCTATTCCTTTGTCGACCACACCCATTTTTTTTTTTATTTTTTTTTTAACTCAATCAATTTTTTCGTTCTAGTTGAGGCTACACAAGAGAGGGGGATATAAATGGGTTGGTTAAGATACTTTCCGAGATTTAAAGGCTACTGACTGCTTCCTCCAAACTTTTCCAGAATACAGATCAACTACACTAGAGGCAGAGTATGTTTTTTTTTCGTAGTTTGAGTGGATCTGTAGCCTCCAATTCGGTGTCCAAAGACGAACTCATTGCATTGATTCGCAAAATGTTAAAACAAAAATGTATCATACCAAAACCTGGACTGAACGGACGGTAGGAAAAAGTTTCATTATTTCTTAAAATTAAGGAGAGAGAGAGAGAGAGAGAGAGAGAGAGAGAGAGAGAGAGAGAGAGAGAGAGAGAGAGAGAGAGAGAGAGAGAGAGATTAAAAACTTTTCCAAGAACGAAGCTGAATAGTCGTGGAAAAATTTATCAAGGAAGTTGTTGTTCGCACAGTCACAGGCAAAAGTTATCGTCATCACCAAAATTTACTGCACACGTCATTATTATAATTTTTTGTCCAACGATAAATACCTAAATATAAAAAAAAAGACGAGGAATGACGAGTACTGTGACGAACGACCCAAGATACAGTACAGTCAAGGTCACGAGTTCCTACCCACCTCTTGGATTACTTTAGGTACAGCCACTATCAAATATCCACCGACACTTTCCTTCCATCGTAGTAAACATCTTGGTAATAAAGAACAACACGTGTATGATTTTTCACCACCTCATAATAATAATTGAGGGGGTTGTGTTGACGAAAGGTGTTGTAAGATTATATTTTTATTTGAGACTGATTTATTTGCACGATGGAAGGAAGGTATGGTATCGGTGGTTATTTGATTGTGGCTGTACATTGGAGTGCCTTGATTCCTCCAAAGTATGCCAGGAAACAGGATCAGACTTACAAGAATAATGGTGGTCTGTTCTATTGCCTGGTTTAGTTTGTAGGAATCAGAGCTGCTCCAGATTTACCAACACTTTACTATTCCCTTAAGGAGGTGGTACAGTGTTGGTAAATCTGCTGAAGCAACTGATTCCTCCAAACTATTCCAAGAAACAGGCCATCATTACTTTTGCTATTGTGGTCCGGTTTCCTGGCATACTTTGGAGTTATCAAGGCGCGCCTATGTACCAAAAATATGCTATCCCCTTTATTTTGAACCGCTATAAATGAATCCCCATAGCCTACTGTTTGAGATATGATGTTCACCCTTGGGAGTCATTCAGTTCAGGGGTTTGGTACACATATAAAAAAACGAGTGCATTAAAACTATTGTCTGTGACGGTACAACACGTAAAAGTTATTAATGGATATGTAAGCACGACGAAGCCAGAGAATTGGAGACGTGCATCTGTGTGTGTATGTGTGCGTGTGTGTGTGTATGGTTTCTTGTGGACTGTACTGTGTGTGTGTGTGTGTGTGTGTGTGTATGTTTGTGTGTTTACGTTGTGGACGAGACTAGGCCTATACGTGTGTGTGCATGTGTGTGTTTTCCTTATTGGCTGTATGTGTGTGGACGAGAATATATATATGTGTGTGTGTGTATGGATGGGAATATATATGTATGTGTGTGTGTATGTGTGTGTGTGTGTGTGTGAGAAGATGGGAATGTGGGTGTGTGTGTGTACGGGAATATGTGAGTATGTGTGTGTGTGTACGGGAATATGTGTGTGTGTGTGTTTTCGTTGTGGACTGTAGTTTCCACGTGTCACCAACAGAGAGAGAGCCGCCTCCCACCAAGCGTGCCGGCTCGTCTGCTAGTGACACCCACGGCCTTCAGTATGGAGGCTTCGATTCCCGCCAGCATATTCATCTGTTGGTGTGCCGGGAGTGAAGTTCTATTACATATTAATATTGTACCGTAATGCTATACACTACAGATAGGATGACTTGCAGAATATTTCACCGTATATTAATAGGTGACAGAAGCTGGCTAAAGAGTGAAATGTAATAAGGTCACACGAATACATTTCAAGAAACGTAATAACTTGTCAGGTTTGAATAAGGCACTCCACTGTACTGAAATATATATTCTACATCCACTTCATTACAGCCTCTCTCCGGAATTCAGCTTTTTCCTCCCATGTATAATAAGAAGTTAAGGGGGAAGTTTTATGTTGGTAATTCTGGAGCAACTGAATCCTCCAAACTATTCTAAGCAACATAACACCATTATTTTTGCTCTTCTGGTTCTGTTTCCTAGCATACTTTGGAGGAATCGAGGCACTCCAATGTACCAAAAAAGAATTACCACCTTAAGGACCCTGTGATGGTATATGAAAATGGGAAGCTTCTGATTCCTCCTGACCATTTAACGAAACAAGTTCCTTCCATATAGGTGGTGTTTTGTGGCAATATTTGAAGGACTCATTTATCTCCAATTATCTGACTAGGCCTACATAATTAGGCCTTAAATTAGTTAGCCACTGACACGATACGTAAGGCAAATAATGTTGGTGGCACCTCTTGGCGTCTGCTCTTATAGGCTAACAGCATTCATCACATCGGGTAGCCTAATATCTACACTCACACGTCGTGGCATATAATTTATTATAGGCCTCTCCATGCCATAATAGTTGAGAAGTGTTAAAGATCAAAACTCAAGCGCTCATTATATTATGTTCAAAGCAGAATATTTATATCCTCGAAATTATGCAAGAAATAAATTAATTACACACGAAATGGAACCACAATCTATACCACAATCTTGATACTATATTCTCATAAAAACAAATGGATTTATCTATAACACTTACGGTTAATAATCTTGGCTCGGTGATATATTCCATTGATGCTCACTAAACATAAATATAATGAATGTTTACAAAAGATTTCTAGTAAGTCAGCTTTCAAAGTCCCTCGCTGATATTCTCCTTTAAGCTACCGTACGTAAGAGTATTTTTATCCGAAATATTCAGGTCACGACAAGCGTTTATGTCACACTCAGACTCGCCATTCAAGATGTGAATAGGCTAGTTTCCTGCGACAGACTAGGAACACCATTGATTTATTTATACCGTTTCAGTATAGTACACGTACACTGTGGCCTATTAAGCTAATATGGAGTGAATAATTGAAATATAAAATTGTTGGTGAAATGATTGAGGGTATGTTATTATTTTTCTGTGGAAATTTTGAGGTAGCATGACAAAATTAGACGCCACTTACCTTCTGTATGCTCAAAGTCAAAGGAGAGGGTATACCAACTATTGAGGACGATAATACTACACATGAAAACTCGACCTTGGGAGAAGATGCATATCCTATGTATAAGACAACCGACTATGTTTCCTCTACCAATCAATGCCAGATAATAATGTCACTAATGATAAATACACCATTATTATCCAAATATCTGAATGTTGATATGATTACTGCTTGCACTACCTCCTTGATAGCCTATCGCACATAAACCCATCTCCCAATAAATTATCTTATTAGGCTATAATTATTATTATTATTATTATTATTATTATTATTACTTAAAAGTCCTAAAAGACTGCCAGAGCATTCAAAGATTAAATCTAATAATATAAGAGATGAAGTTAAGGGAGAAATGCATGCAGTTAATCTGAAAGAAGAAACCGATTGACCGATTTTAGATAATAAATATGGAAACGTCTATTGGCGCAGTCAGGTGGCAAATTTTGTTGTTAATTATCTCTTTCAGTAGATAATTAACTGTTCATAACATTCTGTGAAGTATGACCAAAATTACATTTAAAGTATTCAATGCATTTACGAGTAGTGAATGTTAATTTCGAGCACCACGTGTTCAATTATATTGGGAAATGGAAAATTGATGACATTATATAAAGAGGTGTCTATAAAGGCACGAAACATATTTACAAGTACAGCGATTAATCCAAATGTTGTTTTCAAGTTGTTATTATTAATAATAATAATATTATTATTATTATTATTATTATTATTATTATTATTATTATATGTTCAGTTTACCTCTTAATAATGCTCTTTAGGCCTGTTAAGTAAAGTACGCCCAGCCTTGATTAGATTGTTTCAATCTTCTATAGAAGACAGCGGTTTTCTTTCTCAACACACACACGATCGCCTAAAGCAGAAAATTATGGAGTCTATCATCCTTTATGCTTCAATTACCCTCAAAAGCAAGCACGCACGCACGCTCACATACACGCACAAACACTGGTCAACTGATTAGGCTAAAGCTGTCTGTATGGATTCCATACAAAACACACAACAGTCTTCACATTCCCTTTGCACAGTACATTAGGGAACTTTCAGCCCTCCCACAAAACTATCTTCAAAATAAAAATGCGTTAAAATAACCAAAGTACAGTACAAACACAAAGAAATCACTTAACGCTGTTCATTGGCCAATCAACTGTGGATGTGTCGTGTTCTCTTCCCTCGAGAGTTTGTTGTTGCCAGTACACCTCATATATTATGAACCGTCGACTAAGTAACATGGTAGTACCTGGTAGACTGTATTTCTTCCTAATTCCACCTTAATATGCAATTTAGGCAAACTGTGCTTACATTGGGGTACATTATCTTGCATAAATTAGGCTAAATTAAGCCATAAAGTTATTAAACTTGCGAGATAAGCGTGCAGTCAAGGAAAGCCATAACGCACCCATAAAGTTACAGGGCAATATATATATAAGTAGACAGGCCCCTCAACACACACAAAAGTACACTGTAGTAAAAAAATTCCGGCGAAACATATTGAAGGTTGGACAATATACAATGACATGAATTATCCATAAAACATTATTAGCGTTCTCGAAAAAAAAAAAAAAAAAATGGTATCGACAGTCTTTCTATTGCTAAAAAGTGGATCAATATGTAGAAAAGTCATGGGCTACAGGAAGGGAAAAACAGGTAGACTACGATGACTCGCCACTTTTATGTACGGGTCATTAGTATCGCCTAATATTTATTTCATTACTTGTCTTGCACATTATATAACTATGATGTGATGTACAAAATGAATACAAACATTTACAGCGTGTTATCATAGTTACCATTACTACAGCATCAAGAACACTTGATCATTTTTATGTTTAGACAATTAATTAATTAATGAAGTGTATGCCTGAGTAGTGCGAAAAGTAGTTAAAGTAGCCTACTTCTTGATTAGTTTGAGAAGAGGCGGGGATGGCAGAGGAACCTTTTATAAAATAATAATATTAACTAATGTACTTGGAATAATAATATTTTAAGATCTATCAAAATAGTAAGTTGGAGTTGGCTATCCCTTCGTAATTATTCCCTCGTGATAAACGTTAAAATGAGCCATACAAATGGAATAATCACTATTCTTATATCTATATATATAATCAATAATTCCGTGATTAAACTCATGAAATAATAGGGTGGCAGTGAATTTTAACCATATTTGACCAAAAGATAGGTTGAGAAAAAAGTTTCCTTTTCAACTTAATGATATATATATATATATTGTTCTTGGTCAAATTACAAAAGACCACAATGTGATTTTGTCAATCAGCTGATTATTTAATCCCGCCCACCAGGTCGATAGTGTGCAGCTTCCAGGCCGATAGAATAGGCCTATACTATAATAATTCTATCTCCTGGTAGCCTACAGCTTCACCGGTTCACCCACTGGTTTCAGTCTCGCGCAGGGGAAAACAACCGGATGTCGCCTTCTTATTTATAATATTTTCATGGATATTTCGTTAACACGTCGTGCTAAGAACATACCTTCAGAAATCAGTTGAGAGGAGCCTGAAGTAGGGAATGGAATGGGACTCCATTTGCTGTAACTCTTTGATTTTCTACAGTATAAACACTGTTGCTACTTAGCCAGGTCGTGTGACGGAAAGCTGTATTTCAGCTAGTTGTAGATGGGTTCTTAAAGTTCTCAGAAGTGATCTTGGAGTGGAATAACTGAATCAAACTGGTATAGATTGTCATTGTTATCAGGTCCAGTCCAGATGATGCCAGCGGATAAGATTAACACTTTCTGGCTTCTGCAATATTTTTTATCTTACGGATTTTATTACGCGATTATATTCGCTTGATTTTTTTCCGTGCAGTTTAGAATATAATTAGGTTAAATGAGATGGTTCAGACCCTGTCCGCGCGATAAAATTACCGTGTGGACAGAGGTCACTCAGGTCAGCCTCCCCTTGCACTACCAAATCGCCACGCCACCAACGTCCAGAAAACAACACAATATTGTAGTGTACTTTCACGAGCAATTTTTTTTCTTACACATCAGTTGTGGTTCATCTGTTTCCATATTTACTATCAGGTATGTAATTTTTTAGTCTATATTAATATTCTTGTTGTTACTGCTGTTGTTGTTATTACTATCATTACTATTATTGATATTATTTCTTCCTTACTTTATGTTATTTTTAGCAGATAACAGCGTCGATAGAATGTTCATATGTAATTCCCAGATTGTGTATCTGTTGTTGCAGCAATAATAATAATAATGATAATAATAATATAGTGATAATAATTGTATTTATAATTACCGTATTATCATTATTTCTCCATCACGAGCAGATGTAGATGAACTAACCGCCTACAAAGCTACCGCGCGGTAGTTTTTTGTTCGTGCGAGGATATGTCTTTCTGACAAGTTACTATGGGAATATTTCACAGTGTGGCAAAAATTCGCTCGTGTGAAGCTGGCCAAGACACATACCAAGGATGGGTAGTGGTAATTGTAGGGATTAACAATGACCCTTGACACTTGGTTAGTACAAAGTGCCGATTCCACATTGGTTTGTCTTGGTTTGTAAGCACCCTAACGAAAGAAAATTAACTGTGTAAATGACTCACGAGTGAATTATTGGATGAATTTGATTACTCCATTATGAAACTATGGATATAATGGTACTACCTGACAGATTTTGTGGATATGGATACTGAGTTTGTTGTTGGATATAATTAAAAGTGAGGTTGGTTGGGGTCGATCATAACAAACCAAAGCCACTGTGGAATTGGCCCAAAGTATTCCACTAACCCTACCAAGCTGCCAAGTGACTGTGTTTATACCAAGGGCCGTCACTTTCCAAGGATTGCTTTAAAAAATGTAGCAACTTATAACACAACACAACACAATTGCGCAGCTCACTTGCGCGGCCATGAAAATGAATTAATCGCATCCGTGCCTTTACACTTTTCAATAAATGATGAGAATAAGGGATGTTTATACAGCGCACAACGGTATACACTTCTTCACGTGGCAGCCATATTTGTTGAACGCAGTTGGTAGCTAATTTAATTAGTCCACAATTAACTTTTTCTCTTCATTGTACGAGGAACGAAAAAAAAAAATTCAATCGTTTTTTACGTACAGTATAATTATATATATATAAATATAGATAGGATCATAGGAAAATACTTCGTTTTTAGTTACAGGTGACAAGCACTATCAAACGTGTCATATAGGCATAGCAAATGGTGTGTCGGTGACCATAACAACAACACGTGGAAGGTACGACTTTATTACAGTATGAGTGATTGTCTGGTTTCTCAGTCTTAACTCATCACTGCATTGACTGTCACCCTGGAAGACTTGTCTCCAAAGAAACACCATACACTTGACAATATTCACCAATGGTGTAATAGGTATGTAAATCATAACATAATATTAAGTATGACAGGAAGCCACCAGGCTGTATCATGATCATCTTATATAGTTATAAAGTTGTCAGTCATGTTGACTTGGTTAAATACACTACATCGTCATAATTGTGTCAATTCCTAGTCCGTAAACCATAGTGAACAATAATACAATGATGTCTATCTTATACATAGATATTTGGTACGTTAGGCTATACACATAAAGCTCCCCACTACTCTACTATAATACTTACAATACCTTTTCAATCATCTACACAGCCAGTCTCCTTTTTAACTAGTTGTGTTGACTCTGTTTCCTGGCAGTAAGTTCCAAAATTCAAAACTCCAATAACTAAAAAGTACAATAAATCTGTCGATTTAGTCTGTACAATAATTAAGGGCCCTATGATGGTGTATGAGGCTTGGTGGCTTCCTACATGCAAGACTTGACACTTCTGAAAAATGAATTCCATATGCCATTTGTCTACACATGCCACATATTTTTCAAAGTTGCTTCATATATATGGCCATATTTATTTTCTGTATCAAGGATTGTGAGAGCATGTGAATTTTATAAGTCATGGGATCAGGTCCTTGCATAAGGCTGTATAGGCCTATGTGACCCCTGCATAAGGCTGTATGGGCCTACTGTACATGACCAAACAAAAATTCCTCAGAGCAAAATCAGCCTCATAAGGGACAGGATGGGAATGGTTTGAAAATCTAAGTACAGTATTGTATTAGCATATACTGTATCAGCACTTAAAAGGTGCGCATCTTTTTGACATTGGACTTTCACCTACAGGCAAATGTACCATGTAAACAACCTTCTCTAATGAATTGATAACATAAGGGGAAGGTATTAGGTATACAGTACTGTATTTCCATTATGATGAGTAATCCATTGAAATTGTTGGAATAGTACTGGTAATAATATTAAGGTAATTATATCTTTGATTAAATTCATACCAGTTGTGATATTAAGTACTGTAGCTCTTACAAAATTAGAAAGGCTAGTTATAATACTGTTACAAAAGAAGAGCATCCTCTGCATTAAATTTAGTTTTGCCAGGCTGGCAAGAGAGGAGGACAGTGCATTATGTTACTATCATCCGAGCATGTAATGTATCGTCACTACACCTAACATTGTACTGTACTACTCATATTGTACCTCTAAGAGGTTCACTTTTCTCCAAGAAATAAAAGCCAGCACCAGCATTGTAGAGTATAATTTTTATTCTTTATTATATAGGCTACATAAAACTGCCCATTTATATATAGACACTGTGACACCCATTGTGGGAGCCAGAAATACTCTTAAACTTCCTGTCCACTTTCTTAGAGCCACTCAACAACTAACAACTTTCACATATCACCTGATAGCCCAGATCCAAGTTTTCCTTGTTACTTTATTATTCTAGGATACACAAGTACCTCTGTGCCAAAATGACCTCATCAGCTAAATGAATAGGACTACTATGTGGGTCTAGGCCTATGATCCCAATGGTTCATTACTGTACTGTATTGATACATGCAGAAAACACTGTAAGGTATTCCTACATGCATACTTTTATAGCCACTAGTATTACAACATCATGCATGAAATAATTCACCTCTGTAAATGAAGTATGGTACATGTACAACAGTACAGTATGTAGATGATTGATTAATAATCACAACCACTTTCTGTGGTGAAGCATTGTACAGTACAGTGAAGTAGAGTAAAACAGTTATCTTTTCTATCTCTAAACTCATACTCTAAGATCAAAGATTTATTGGCAGGTAACCAGTACAAGCTACCCAGAATAAGTCAGTCATTCTGCTCAGTCATTTATAATCATAAGCCCTGAGATTGTATATGCAGCAAACAGCATAGCCTAGATGTTAATACATGGAGACTAATATTCTATAAAAGCATGATACTCTGCACCAATATATTTTGTGAGAGAGCCATTTACTGCACCTGACAATTATATAAATCCCACACTTTGACATTTTTGTCTCTCGTTATATAATTTATCTTTCATGCACTTCATAATTACTTTTACTGACTGATATTTAATATTAAATTTTACACCATGCAATAAGTATAATATACTGGTAGTTATTATCTATCAACTTAAATATTGCACCTTTTTTGGAACTCTCAACACTGCTTCTGTATGAGTGGAATGATACATGATTATTGCCCACTTTGATTTGTTTTGGTTTATCCATAATTTTTCATAGAATAGCCTAGATATGATTAACTAATATGCACAGCATTGTATAAGTAAAGTGAAATCAGATACACTACAATATTTTGTACAATGATATAAATAGTCTAAAGACTTGTACTAAGATTTAATGTTTTTTTTTTTTTTTTTTTTACCTTCAGGGGTTGCTAGCCACGACAGCTAAAAATTGATTTTCAGCTATATGGATGGATGCAGGGCTTTGCCAACAGGGTCACTCAAACCTGGACTTTTGCATGGAGGTAATGACAGGTAGAATGTGTGTTTTTCTTACAGCATTAAGACTAATTTCAGGATAATTTTTAAGTCTTCTGCAGTGGCTGTTTGAACATTGAGCAAGGTCAAATTGATATAGGGGACATTTTAAGATTATCTGTTCTGGGTGTTTGAAAATGAGTGTATCTCAAAAGGAGTATTGGTACTATATTTTCTTGACTTGCAGTTAGAAAATAGAAGTTTGTAGGAAAAGGAAAGTATGAAATGAGGCATGCCAATGGAGGAATTCCAGATACAACTACAGCTGAGGATCAAACCCTAAAAACTGTACAGTACATACTCTGTTTAGGATATTAAAAGATATAGATGTACAGTTCGTTTGTTTCTCCGGTTGGCACATTAATGTATGAGTGTGTGCATGTCTGTCTCTGTCCCATAGATAAAGGAACATAACATTGCATAATTTAGAGTGTTAAATAAGCCACCAGTTCCTATTCTGCTGAACTGTCATTTGACCTCATAACACAAGTTGTTCAGTATATTGTTCTCAAGTATATTAAAGAAACCTGGTAACTATGTAGGTGCCTTGAAAGCATTCTACAGACTTAGTACCGTACTAATTTAATCCTCTATCACTGCCTCCCAGTTTCCTGTGGCGAAGCTGAAATCCCTTAGAATTACAGTCTTCCGAGTACAACCTCTATTTATATCTACTATCATAAGCCCCGTCTTCTTCTGGTGGACGTTACTAGGCAAGGTGGTCTGTAAATAATTCCTGTACTAAAGTCCTCTTTATACAGTATTTGCTGTACTAACCACCGATAAGCCGAAAGATTCAACCATTTTTTCCTAAATACTTTCACTGTTCTTTCTAAAATGAATGGTGTTCTTTACTTAAAGGGACTAATCCCCCGCCAATTTTGGCAGTTTCTCTGATTGAAGTACATGGAATACTCATCCAACTCAAACTCTCCTAGTAATGTTTTAATATTGGATCTTGTGTTCATAGCGGGTAGTAACATACACAACTTGAAACATGTTTTCGCCCTGTAGGCAATGTGGTGTCTGCTTTTTTTTCTGTGTTTATTTTATGCACTGAACCATGTTAGAACGTAGACGGACCTACCGGTAGTTCCGAATCTTTTTCCTGGCCGTTTTTAAAGTTATTGGTAAGCCTGTGACGGAGGAGGGTGAATAAAGAAGCCATAATACCACGGGGCAAAGTTATAATGGAGTCGTGCAGAGGAGGAGGATATTAAAAAACTGTCTCCTAAGTTATTCTGAATTTGTGTGATATTAAGCTTGTCTCTGGAATTATGGATTAGCGCACACACACAACACACACACACACACACACACACACACAGGTAGTAAGGGATGAAGAGAAAATAAAAAACCCTAGTGCCAGGCTGTAAAAGAGGACCCTGTGATCGTGAACGATTATTGGAGGCTTCTGATTCCTTCTGACCATGCCACGAAACAAGCTCCTTCCACATAGTTGGTGTTTCGTGGCAATATTTGAAGGACTCATTTATAACCAATTTTCCATACTACTTCACAGGGTCCCTTAACAGTAAAAAAAAAAAAAGGCGTGTCAGTTATGTAAACGTCAATCAGTACTGTTACGCGATTTTTTTTTTTTTTTTTTTTTTTTTTTTTTACTAGGTTATGGTTGTGTCATGGTTTTACTGCATCGTATTTTTATCACAAACAAATTAAATGCTGCATATAAACAAAAAAAAAGTCCCCGTTCCATCATTTCTCCCAGTTCACCTCCCGTTTTAACAAGAAGGTGGAAGGCACAGACCCTGAAAGGACATACTGCTCACGTACCTCATTTTGGTGCTTATGCTACACACTTTATTCACCTCTTTCAGAAATGTATTGTAGATATTTTTTTGTGTGTTAACAATTATCAAATATATAATTATTAATTCCAGCTCTGAAGTGTGCTATATATGTCAGGCTTTTTCGGAATGAAAATATATAATGCCGCTTTAAGGACCCCCGTGATGTAGTCAGAAAATTGGAGGTAAATAAATGAGTCCTTCAAATATTGCCACGAAACACCACCTATATGGAAGGAGCGTTTTTCGTGGCATAGTCAGGAGGAATCAGAAGCCTCTATTTTCCATACACGACCACAGGGTCCTTAAAGTAAAACACAGATTTATTGGTCAATACTGAGCTCTAATAAACCGATTACCAGATAATCAAGCCACCTTAAAGATTAATTCACGTGGGATTCATATAGCTCTTCCTTTAACATGGATTTTAATGGAAAGAAAATACACACTGATTAGGCCGAGGGGGAGGACGGAAATAGAAACAGGGTGAGACAGAGGCCACCTACTTAAGAAATAATGTTTGTAATTTTCTTAGTAATGGAGTAGTATACGCTTCCGGTAGTTCTAGCTCTGATTTTCGAAAATACGATTACAATTACGTTTGCTAATAGTAGTAGTTTTATTAAGTTAGTAGTAGTAGCAGAATCCTAGTAGTGTCATTAATGTGGCATGTGGTGTTGCGGTTGTATTAATTAGTTCATTATGCAGAGTAGCCTATTTAAGAATCACCACAACTACACAAAAATACACACAGTATAGCTATAGGGTGTAGTAGCCAAGAGCACATACAGGGATATATATATTTGTTAAGGATTAGGTGACGTCATAGGAGGGTAATTTGCTTAATTATGAGGCTATTTCAGTCACTAATGAATAATCTCAGAGGTCAAGGAAACGTAATTATAGGAAAGATTTATGAGGTCAAGTTGGATCTACAATTTTTATACTTTAATACTTTTTATTATCCAGATAAATTGCTCATTATTCATTCATTTGTATAGAATATTGTTTATCGTATCTCTGGCTATACTTTAGGGGGCCTTTACTTTTGGCCGAACTGAAGGGGCTACAGATTCATCCAAGCTCTGCCAGAAAACAGACTGTAGTGCCTCAGTATAACAAAACATCTGTCTTGTAGTAATGTTTGGAGGAATCGGTAACCCTCTGTAAAACCGAACCGTTTGCCCTGAACCAGCAAATAAATAATAATAATAATGATACCGGTAATAATAATAATAATGGAGTAATTTATATACACGATACGAAAATGAAAGTCAAATAAACAGTTATGGTAACGAGGTAAACATTGATGTGGAGCAAGTAAATAATAATGAGTTGAGACAGATCATTAGACTAGACTAGGCTATCGAGATGATGATGGACGTAAGATGAGAGGAAAGCGTTGCAAGAGAAGAGACAAAACGTTGCAACTGGAGAGGAAAAAAACGGATAAGTGTCGAATAGATTAAGATTATGGGAAAATGACAGGAAAACGTTGCAAGAGGAGGGACAAAACGTTGCAATTGGAGAGGAACAGGGTGGGAAAATAATGGATAAGAATAGCATAAGATGATGATTATGGGAAAATGACAGAAACACATTGCAAGGAAAGAGACGAAACGTTTTGTTGCAATTGGAGAGGAAAGGGATGGGAAAAGAATGGATAAGTGTAGAATAAGATGATGATGATGACAGGACACATTGCAATTGGAGGAGAGGAAAAGAGTGCAGAAATTTTTAAATATAGTATTGACTGATTATAAATTAAAAGGAAGAAATTAATAAAGTGTATAATTAGGAAGTACAGATGAATGAGGGAAGGATGATAGAGAGAGAAAATTAATAATAAAAAAGGGTGGAGGGAAAGTTATAGGAGAGACAACATTAAAAAAAAAAAAAAAAAAAAAACGATCGAGAATGTGAGAGAAAATTGGTGATAAGATGAAGGAAAGAATAACAGATGATGAGCGAAAAATAGACAAAGGAAAACGAGAGAAATTATGAAGGAAAAATTCGAGAATGAGAGATGGAGAGAACAAGATGAGAGCATATATGAGGGGCGATTTTAAAAGGATGAAAGATGATGAGTGAGAATGATGGGTTTATGAGAAATGGTGAGATACAAGGAGAATGTAAATGAGAGAATGGTGGAAGTAAAATGATAGAATGGTGTAAAAATGAGATAGATGTTGAGAAAATTTTATTCACGATGAGAATAATGAGAGAGGAAGGAAGGGAAAATGAGATAAAGGTGGAAATAATGAGAAAAGGAAAGGAGGACAGATGAGAGAAATATAAAATAAGTGAGAGAGGAAGGGAAGATGAGATGAAGATGGAAAGAGAGAGAAAGGGAACGCGATGATGGAAGGAAGATGAGAAAAAATATGAAAAGTGTGAGAGAGGAAAGGATGGAAGATGAGATGAAGATGGAACGAGAGAGACAGGGAACGTGATGATGTAGGCCACAGGAAGGCAATCTATTGTTTCCCTTTAGAGTCAAGGATTCAATTACTGAAGTTTTGGAGAGAGAGAGAGAGAGAGAGAGAGAGAGAGAGAGAGAGAGAGAGAGAGAGAGAGAGAGAGAGAGAGAGAGAGAGAGAGAGAGAGAGAGAAAGAAAGAAAGAAAGAAAGAAAGAAAGAGAGACAGACAGACAGACAGACAGACTGAGAGAAAGACAGACTGAGAGAAAGAGTATATATCATTAAACAGCGAGAGAGTAAAGGAGAGGCAAAAGGCAAAATAGGAGAGCATCATTAAGTCAGTGAGGGAGAGTGAGACAGAGTGGTTGACGTACAGAGACAGATAGACAAGGCAGCCAATCAGTCAGTCAGTCAGTCAGTCAGGCAGTTAGAAATAGTTAGAAAAAGTGAGAGGAAAAAGAAAAATCGGAAAGGGTGAGTGCAGGAAGTCAGGAAAAATATATAAAACTAGCGAAAACGTGATTACCCATTATCCGTTTTTCACCTCGTGTGGGAAGAGCAATACATTTTTCACAAATTATGATGATTAAAGTTGAATTAACATGATGTAGGAAAAAATGTGCATCATATGAATGAGAGAGAGAGAGGATGAAAGGATAAATGCATCTAGATTTGCGATTAGTAATTAGGCGAAGTGGAGGCTACTAAATCCACCAAGTCACGCCACGAAACAGATTCCTGTAGGACAAGTGCCGTTTTATGTGGCGAGCATGACACTATTTGGAGGAACCAGTATCCTCCAATGCACGTAGCCTACAGCATCCAAAGGTCTTTAAGTAGAGGGAAATATGATGCGGGTTAGGAGTAAAGAGGGCAACTGAATCCTCCAAACAATTCCAAGAAACAAAATACATCAGACTACCTACGAGTTGGGGAGATGTTTCGTGGCATAGTTTGGAGGGACCTGTAGCCTCAACTTGAGTGACCTTTTGTGGCACTCTCAATGACACACACATCATTCTGATACACAGCGTAAGTCAAGATAAACCACAGGGGGACTAAAGACACTCATAAATCTCTGGTGGCAAGATTCCTATGAGCTTCATCTGTGAGAGAGAGAGAGAGAGAGAGAGAGAGAGAGAGAGAGAGAGGAGTGAGTGAGTTAAGGGTCTTTCACATTAACTCATTTTAACTTCGTCCTCCGTCTTTCAACTCTGGGGTTCATTCTTAATTGTACAGGTCAGATCTGCCAGCGTTCTCATATCTTCCAACAATGAAGTGGAGGACGGGGGAGTATGAACGTTATTTTGGCCAGGGAACGAGTGAGAGGTTTGGGGTGAGAGAGATGGTTTTGCAGAGGTGACACCCGGTTATATAATTATGATTTTTTTTTTCTTTCTTTTTTGTCCAGCCTTCACTTGTCAGACAGTTTCTCTCTCTCTCTCTCTCTCTCTCTCTCTCTCTCTCTCTCTCTCTCTCTCTCTCTCTCTCTCTCTCTCTCTCTCTCTCTCTCTCTCTCTCTCTCTCAATAGAACCCTCCTATCCGATTTCTCTATCTCCCCTGGAAGTTCTCACTCGCCTTGTGTTGTTTTTAGCAGTCATCTTCATCAGGCTTTGTTAGTTCACTGCTGGACAAAGGCCTTTCCCAACACCCTCCATCTCTCCGTCTGCTGTCAGTCAGTCTTCCTGCTAACTTTCCAATTTCTACCTCTATTTCTAATGGGATGTAATCTATCCTAATCTCGCCTTACCTGTCCTACCGTAAACTGACATGATCTAACTTAAATATGTAAATCACTGTACATAAAGTAGCTGGTAACATCAGACGCAATCGAGGTACAGTACCATTTATGTAATTGGACAGCAGACTAGTACCCAATAATATTAGGACTCCAAGCTAGTACTCATAACTATTAGGACGTCCAAGTTAGTAGCCTACCCATTAATATTAGGACTCCACACTAGTAACAATCTATATTAGGTCCACCCCGCTACCCACCTCGCTAATAGTCCTTGAAACCTTGCTTGACTTTATTTATTTGTGGAAAACTCTGTGGCCAGCAGCTGGGAGTTTCATTTTAGGATACCAAGTTGGAGTTTTAATTAGGTTGCCAGATAAATTTTTGCCGCGTTAATTTTTCTGTATATGTACCATGGCTTGACTTACCAATTCTGACTTAACCAAATATAACCCTATATTCCTTGACTAAACAAAACCCAACCTAACTTTACCACAGTGCTGCATTATAATATACTTTTTTATTGGTTGGAGTGTACGGTTCTGGAGTCTTAGTGATTCATTGATAAAAATACCAGGGTTTACTACAAAGAACTGAAAGATATTGCTATATACACTAATATTTTTCTTGCACACTCTACTTACTCAACTGTACATCTTGCGAAAATTGAATATCTACACGCATGGAATACAAACAAACACACACAATATGATAACAAACCTAACCCGATCTAAATGGTAAAGTCTTTTGGGTGTAATCTGTCGTGGGA
Organism: Petrolisthes cinctipes; assembly: GCA_033782935.1. Taxonomy (NCBI): domain Eukaryota; kingdom Metazoa; phylum Arthropoda; class Malacostraca; order Decapoda; family Porcellanidae; genus Petrolisthes; species Petrolisthes cinctipes. The sequence goes on along the minus strand of JAWQEG010003725.1, from coordinate 25,199 downwards.
GGGTTATCGAATCCTCCATACTGTGCTGGTAAACAGACTTCCCCCAATATATACAAGTAAGGGAGATATATGTTTTGTAGTATTGTTTGGAGGCAACGGAAGCCCTCCAAACCTCCCATATATAAGATTGCCCCTATTATTGGTAAATTGGAAGGCAACTGATTCCTCCAAACAGTGCCACAAAACAGATCCCCATTAGTACCACTGAGGGCATCTGTTTTCTGGCATAGTTTGGAGGAATCAGTAGCCTTCTAATATGCCAACAAGACAATCCCATTAAGGTGTAAGACAGTGTTGATAAATCTGGAGCAACTGAGTCCAAGCAACAAGACACTATTGTTTTGTTAATCTGGTCCTGCTTCCTGTCCTACTTTGGAGGAATCAAAACGCTCAAACGTACCAAAAGTGTATTATCCCCTTAAGGTGGGTAAAAGTAATAATTCCCCGTACCCTGAGAGATTTGGGCACGGCTGGCTCGGCTTGTCACCGCTAATAATGAACATCCCAGCTGGGCTCTGGTCCAAATGCGCGGCTTCCAGGAAATAATCATTGGCCATGTCAGCTGAAACTGCATAGAATCCCAGGGTATAGGTTTGGAAATTGAAATTGGAATCGAACAGCCGACTCCAAAAGTTCAGGTCCTCCTCCTCCTCCTACCCTTCTTCAGTCTGTACCTCGTAGCGTCACAGATGGTATACTGTATTATACATTGGTTGGAAAATTTTGTAGTGTTTAAATTGTAGGAGGATTTAATTTGTAGATCTAAAGACTGAAAATAAAAGTAGGGAGAAAATACTATAGTTTTAAATTTATAGATAGGTAGACCGAAAATAAAGGCGAGGAAATATGTTGTAGTAGTAAATTGGTATGTATGTAGACTGAGAATAGAGATGGGAAGGAGAGGTTAGAAAATTCATGGAAATGGGTTGAAGTTAATGCACTAAGTCTTGAAGGCGTTGATTATATAATAAATGTATTCCAAGCATTCTACATCATTAACATAGCTTTAGTAGGGGGTTTTGCCTGCAAGACTGTGGACAATACTTTAAGCTTTTGGGAACCACTCCAGACCGAGCTAATCCAATCTCTTTCCTCTCTACAACTGTCCGTCATTTCCTTCTTTTTATTCTTGTTTGCAGCCCCTCATATCTGTCTCCTCCCTTTGGTACAAGGTCTTTTTAGCCTATCACAGTTTTCTTTATTAATCTAATCCAGGCATGGTGGAAAAGGATAGCTCTCTCCTGTAACCCAGATGTGTGGTACATGACATATATGGACTAGCTGGTGTGAAAGAAGTATCAGTTTTTCACTTTTCTGAGCCTAGTGGATGCCATTTACACACGTTCTGTTTGGCCAGCTCTATGTTTATAATCACCTTTTGCTGCATTTTTACTACCAAAACAAATAAGTAGAAAGAATTCCAGGTTTGTTTCATATCATGCAAAGTATGTTTTACAAATACTTTTTCCGTATAGCTTTGGATAGTACATTGAACCTTTTATATACCAGCAAGTGTGGTCCGCAGCGTGTGATATACAGTGACACATTAATGAAAATACTGTTGAGCGACCCCAGGCTGTGTGTCATGCTCTGGTCCACACCTTCACTAAGAATAATTCCATAGGGAAGTATTTGAGTTCCCAGAGTCTGGTGATAATGAGTGTAGTCATTACTTGTCTCCAACTAGGGAGACATGCAGTGTTTTAATTTGTCCCATTAAAGCAACACATATACTCGTTGTTGTTGTTGTTGTATATACCGGTATTATATTAAAGAATTGTACTCAGTAATTAAGGAATTGTACTTGGTGATTATTGAGTTATACTCAGTAATTAAGGAGTTGTGTTCAGTAATTAAGTATTCAATATTTATGGAATTGTTCTCAGTAATTATGAAGATGTGTTCCGTAATTTAGGAGTTGTTTGTACGCTGTAACATAACCTCAATTGCCAAGTGACGGTATAAAGAGACGGTAATAAAGACATACGATAAGGGAGAGAGAGACAGAGAAAGCAGAAAGCAGGCAAGTAGGCGGAAAATAGAATATATTATACCCATTGCTTAGTGTGAATCGGAGGCTATACTGATACCTTCAAATAGACTATCTCTCGATATTGATGAGGTGGTATTTATTCTGAGACAGTTATATAGTATAGGAGGATTCAGCACCTTACATACATATCGCCACCAGTAACATCATCATCTTCTTCTTCCCCCATTAAGGTCTAAATCAGTAAATAATGCAGGTCGGAGGTAAAAAGCACTAATGTATTTCAATTATTACTCCCGGGGTAAATGAAGTCTTTTAGCGTATCCATTTTAATATGCTATTTTTTAAACCAACTACTCGAATTCTCTGACCCTTTTTATATACCGAAGCTGAAAAAAGAAAGCATTTAAAAATTTTCCCTAGTTTATTATTCAGTAGGGGTAGTGGTGGTGGCAGGGAGGAGGATCCGTGGGTGTGATGGGGTAGGGGGGTGGGGAAGGGAGGGAAGAGGGGGATGGAAGGGAGGAAAAGGAGATGAAAGAGTGAGAAATGAGTAGGATGAATGGATAGGAAATGAAGGAGAGGAAGGGAGGAGTGGGAGACGGAGAGGAGGGAAAATTGAGAGAAAGGAAGGAAGAGGGAGAGAAGGCAGGCGGAGAGGAGAGAAGGCAGGCGGAGAGGAGAGAAGGAGAGACGATTGTGGAGAAAGGGAAGGGATAGAAGAAGTGAAAGATAGAGGTGAAAAGGAAGGAAGGAAGGACTTGAACAATGAGTTAAATGTAAGAGAGAGAGAGAGAGAGAGAGAGAGAGAGAGAGAGAGAGAGAGAGAGAGAGAGAGAGAGAGAGAGAGAGAGAGAGAGAGAGAGAGAGAGAGAGAGAATTAAGAAGGCCAAGGAGGAATAGAGCGAAAGAAACGTAAATAAGAAAGTAATGGAAGGAAAATAGAAGGTAGGTAGGTAGGAAGGAAGGGTGAAATGGAAATGACAATAAGAGAGAGAAATAAATAAATAAAAAAGAACGGAAAGGTAGGAATGAAGGGGAAGCCGGTTAGAAAGAAAGGGGGAAAGAGGTAGGAAGGAGAAAATAAAAAATGGACCGGAAGGGAGGAAGAAAGGATGGATGGGAAAGACAGATAAGACAAACGAGGGTAGAGAGAGGACACTAAGAAAGAGAAAGCAAGAAAATAAAATAAGTTGCAATGATGGGGAGAAGTCGAAAGAAAAGGAAAAGACAAGAAGACGGGGGTATAGGGAAGGGGTGGGTAGGGAAGCATGTATGTAATTATAGAGTGAGTGAGTCCTGTAGCTGAGAAAACAGAAAGAATGGGACTGGGAGGAGGAGGGAGGGAGGGTTGGAAGGCCGGAGGGGACAGAGCAGAGTGAAGGAGGAGAGGGGGAGAGGAATTAGTGAGATGATATAACAGAAAAAATATAGGATGAGAGAGAGAGAGAGAGAGAGAGAGAGAGAGAGAGAGAGAGAGAGAGAGAGAGAGAGAGAGAGAGAGAAGGGAGGTAAAAGATATAGGTAAAAGTGGGATAGAGATAGAAGAGCTGTGTATTAGAGATATGACACTAATAAGATTGTATGACGATAAAAGTAAAGGATAATACAGTCAATAATTAAGGGGTAAGAGGCAAAGGGGATATATGGACTGTTCACTGGGTATGTAAAGATACTACAAGACGGAAATATAAAGCATGGAAGATAGAATAAGGTGAAAGATTGGAGTGCAAAATAGACATGTAGGAATGAATGAAAAGAGGATGAACGGGAGAGATGGAAAGAGAAAAGAGGGGAAAAAATGACTGGATAAAAGGAGGGATGGAGGCCAAAGTGGTAGTAAAAATATATGAACTGTAATCCTCCTTTTCTCTACCACAATGAAATATTTAAAATTCCTGCCCGTGGTCTGATGTGGAGCTCTGAATACCAAATGTTCTTCTCCTCTTCGTTCCTAGCTCCCTTCTCGAGCCTCATGTTTCTCTCCCTTCTACTCCTCTTCCTACTCAATTATTATCCTTCTTTTCTTTTCCTCCTGTACTACCTACTTCATCATGCATCTTCCCCCTCCCGTCATCTCCCGAACCTTTGATATTTTCTCCTCGTTCTACTCTTTTTTTATTCTCTTATCCTTCTCCCTCCTTCTCCTCCTCCTCCTTCTCTTATGCTCATTTCTTTTTCTCCTCCTCCTCCTTCTCTTCTCCTCTTTCCTTTTCCTCCTCTTCTCTGTTCTCCTCCCCTTTTCCCTTTCTTCTTTTTCTCCTCCTCTTTTCTTTTCCTCCTCGTCTCATCCTCTCTTCTTTTCTTATCCTCCTCCTCCCAACTTTCATTCTTCTCTCTTTCCTACAATACTTTTACCCTTCATTCTTTTCTCTAACTTCTTTCTCCACCTTCCTTCCACCAACTCTTCTCTCTCACTACGCCCTTTCACCTTCCTTCATTCCAACCTATTTTTCTTCCTCCTCCTTTCTCCCTACCAACTTATTTTTCTTCCTCTTCCTTTCTCCCTATATTCTTACCTATTTTTTCTTCCCTGTTTTTTTATCATCAGTCTTCCTCTCATAACTAACCCTTCTATTTTCCCCCTTTCTCCTTCCCTTTATTTTTTCTTCATTCACGCTTTCCTCGCTTCTTCTTGACTTAAGCCTTCTATGTTTTACCCCAAAGAAACTGGAAAAATTATAGGGAAGAAAAAGTTTTGACCTTCCCGTTCTTATTTAATGGGCCTATAGAACACGGAAAAGACCCACAAGACTAGGAAATTGCTAACTTCATCCCCGTCTGAAATACAGATAAAAAACCAGCAAGGAATTATAGGGCAATATGTTTAACATTAGGGCTAAGCAGACTTAAAAAAACTATTTGAGCATGCATTGAATAATAGAATGTATAGATAGTATTTATCACATAAGGGATAGTCAGCATGAGTTAAGAGCAAGAATTACGTATCTAGTATCAGTATGCGATGATACAGTAAGAATGTAACATAATGCATCGAGATTTCTAGAGAGTTTGATGAAGCTTCCCATAAAGGAAAACTTAAGGACAGAGTCAATATGTTGGGTACGTGAAGTATAATCCATGAATGAATAAAAGAAATTGGATCAAAATGAGAATTTATGTCAGTACTTATGGAGAACTAACTTCTTTATCTTCATTAATGACAATCAGTGTTGACAAAAATGTTGTGATAGTAACCAAATTTTATTCGTCTCGATTTAAAAAGGTAAGATATTATGATTAAGCAAATGACATATGCCCTTTAATACTAATAACTGCTAAATATTACATACTAAATCCATAAAAATGCATAATCGCCACCACTGTATCCATTAACACCACCACCACCACCATCATCACAATACCTATGTTACTTGCATAAACACCAATTATATTAGCACCAACGCCACCTCCACCACGATTATCTTCATTACTAGTCTACCACCATCAAAATCACTGCCACCAACACCACCACTATACCACTCTCGCCATCATCACCACTACCACCACTCGCACCACCATCGTTACCACCACCACCATTACCATTACCAGTACCAACACAACTATCAAAATAATATCCTAACCACCACCACCACCACCAGCAGCAGCACCTCTCCAGTACCTAAACTTGGCCTCTTCATAACGTCTGAGAGAGGTGGGGGGGGGGGGTAGTGGGGTCGCCGTGCCCTCAGTACCCCCGCTATGATATATGGGCCATTCCTGGGACCTGTGTGTGTCTGGGGGGAAGGGGGGGAGGGGGAGAAGAGAAGATGTGCATGGCTTGGGAGAGAAATAGTGGGAAAGGGTTGAGAGTAAGGAGGATTTGAGTAGAGTTGATAAAGGAGAGAGAGAGAGAGAGAGAGAGAGAGAGAGAGAGAGAGAGAGAGAGAGAGAGAGAGAGAGAGAGAGAGAGAGAGAGAGAGAGAGAGAGAGAGCAAAATGTAGAGGGATGTGAAAGAAAAATAGGAAAGACATAATAGGGGGAAGAGTAAGAAAGAGAAAATATAGAAAAGGGGGGAGCAAATGGAGAGAGAGAGTGAGAGGGGATGTGAAGAACAAGGAGGGTCACCAGGATGAAGGGAGGAGAGTAGAGAAGGACACGAGGGGTGTAAGAAAGAAAAGATAGAAGACAGAGGGGAGCGAGAAGGGAAGCGACGTGGGTGGATGAGGAGACTAGGATATAGGAGAAAAGAATATGGGCACAGGGGACGTGGGGGGGGAGGGTGACAGGAGACCAAAAAATATGTGAACAAGGGGAGAGGGAGTAGCTGGGGAGGAGGGGAGAGTGAGAGAAAAGGGTGGCATGCAGGATAGGAGAAGGAAATATGGTGAGGAGAATGGGAGAGAAGGTGACCTGTAGACACGAAGAAGAAAAGGAGAGGAGAATGGGATTGGAGGAAAAGAGGATGGGAGAGAAGTTAGCAGGATATGATACTAATGAACAGGAAAATAGGAAACCGTGGCAGAATAGGAGGAAAAGATGAAGGGAGAGTGTGAGTGTATGTGGGAGATAAGGGGTAGGAAGAGGAGAGTTATAGAAGGAGAAGAGGGACAGAGCATTGATGAAGGGGAGACAAGTAGTAAGAGGGAAGGGGGAAAGAACTATACAGCCTGATACACTGAAATGGTTGTGAAGGGAAGAGGAGAGGGGTGTGAGGATGGAGGGGCAAATAAGTTATGGGTGTTTGTTGGTGAGAGGGGGAGGTTATGTTGTGGTGTTGTAGTGTGTGTGGTGGTTGGGGGATGGGATGTGAGAGTAACGGTGGGAAGTAAGGTGTGGCTTTGAAAGAGATAGAAGGGGAAAGGGGCCCAGAGGGGGAGGAGGTGAGTGATGGAGGAAGGGATGATTCTTGTGGGAGATTGGAGTAAAGCTGGAAGGAGTGGAGCTAGGGGCAGGGATCTTTTTGTTTATGTACAAGATGTTTCACTGTTTTTAAAGGAGGGAAATTTCTGTATTAACGTGCAAGACCTTTTATATTGTTTTTCCATTGAATTTTCATATGGTATTCTACATTCTTGCTTAAGTATATATAGGTCGTAGATTTCTGCTCTTCTGGTATCGTGCTTATGACCACCCATACAATTGGTGAATCGATGCCAGGTACGAGTATCTATAATTATATCTCGGCTTTGTGTTCGGTATATCAGAGCTTTATGTCTGGATAGAGGGATTGAAGTTGTTTGTGCCTTTCTAACAGTTTTATATCAAGTTTCCAGCGCTTAGTTTATGTCATCTGTGTTATTTCTCTCTCGAATTGGTTTGGTGAGAGATTCTTCATACGGAAAGGATAGAACTGGCACAACGCTCTCCATCTCCAGGGAACTGATCCTCTAAATACTGAATGGATCTGTTCATTAGCACATCAAGCAGTTTTCTGCAGCTTAAGAAAATCGGACGAAATTATATATGAAATATGGCTCAATACCTCACTTATTCTCATTCTCATACATAGCCTACATTAGAAAATTATTCTAATGTGTAATTTTCCCCACCTCTTGACAAATGAGAAATATGGTATTGATGATGATTATATATTGTTATTATGAACGTATTTTATACAAACTAAAGTAAGCGACTTTATTAATCAGATATGTTTTTTCCGTAGTGTTACAACTTATAGCCAGGTGATCAAAGAGTTGGGGATATGATATTAAGGTTATCATCCTGTAATGGCTTCTGAAGGTCAAAAGTGACAGCGGTGGTGGCGGCGACAGTTTTCCACAAAGAAATTCATTTTAGGTCTGATGAGAACAGCTTACGTCAAAGGTTTTCTCGATTTAAAACATAATGAAGGCTAATCGTTTTAATAGAGACTGTACCAAACTGCTCCTCAGAACGACCCTGATATCAACACAGTATTGAACTAGGGCACTCATTTTTACCAGGATTCAATAAAATTATATAATTTTTGGCTTTATAATCTCCAATCATTCTTTGAGGTTTGATAAATTTTTGCTCCCAAGTAATTGAGTTATCTTGTTCACTAACAAGCAAACAACATGCGTGATTACATAACCTTCCTTAAACTACGTTTGCGAACACCGCGTATGTTCATCAAAACTAAGAGGAATAGTTTTTTTTCCTTATTTAGTATGATCTTACATGGTTGGCGTTGCTCCTGGTGTAACTACAATTTGGTACATAATTCGCTGGTGACGGTGTGCATAATGAGATTAACTTTGTGTGCGAAATTTATGAGCTTATTTCTGTTCTTTGTGCTGTTAATACTTTGTTGCTTTGTATGCGAATAGTTATTGTTGGTCATGTTGTTATGCTCGCACATTCTCCAAGCCATAGAAGGTCGTGGTTTGATCTCATATTATTAATCAGTGGTATAGCGTCTAATAGGAATGGACATGTTATCTTCAAGCCATCCATCGACTACATCCTCCTTCCTTCGTCATCCAAGTGGTGTAACATTCAGTCTGGCAAGCCTTATGAAATACTGCGTTTGATGATATCTTGGGAACACAATGGATTAGGGCTTAAATCAATAGAGCGAAGGTAATATGGATCCCAATTATTGAGACGAAATGAATAACAATTACTGTAGGGAGGGGAAAGCGAAGCCAGAGAAATAAATTGAGAGAGAGAGAGAGAGAGAGAGAGAGAGAGAGAGAGAGAGAGAGGCAGGCGGATAATATGTTGCCCAAGAGTCATTTTGGGTCTTATGGATAGGAAGGATTAAGCTGAAGTTCCCTCTTCAGTTGGCGTGACGTCATCACAGCTAGCGTCGCCGCTGTCATGGCAACGGGCGAACTAGTGGGTCGGTGACGCAATCAGAGCGGTAGAAAGTAAACAGATTATTTTCCGTCTCGCGTGAAGGGATGGAGAAGACTGCAGTGGGGGAAAATAAGTGGTGTGCTTGTTTATTGACGCATTTTGGAGTTGCGTAGTATACACTTTGCGGTCGTATTCCTGGATCCCAACCCTACATTTAAAAGTCACGGGTCAGGATAAAAACCAGAACAGTGAGTATTAACTACAGCAACCCACTGATTTGCTAAGCGTCATGTTACGAATACCTTGAATGCTAGATTAGGAAGGCAGATTCTACGAAAATTTAAATTAAAGAGCAGAAACGGAACTGCATACACCTACCTACATTCACAGTGTAAATACCTCGTAGTTGTTTGTATAGAAAGTGGCATTACCTCACATTAGTTCAGTTTAGTGGTAGTCTAGTACCTCATTGCCGGCCCAATACCGTACTGAGCTAATGTACAGTACATGAACATACGTATATTCACCAACACCATTTAACTGTGATATCAGTGCCTTCATATATAAGATGTTATCAAAACTTTGCATCGTGTCTGTGCGTTACGGGGAGGGGTATATATAGCCATCAGTGAAAGTAATGCCTGAAAATTACACGGGTCTGAGTCAACGTGGTGTTTGTCTTGATATTATGTTACAAAATAAGAGAACATTTTCTGATTTCCACATTCATATCGTTCATTTATCGTCTGTACTAAACTTTACAAACTCTCGACAACTGAACGGCAACTGTCAGTCATGAAAAAATTTGACGACTTTCCAACGATATATGTAATTTTTACCAGCAATATGTAGTAAATTATTTCCTTGTTTACCATCTGTTCAGCCACTGTATTGGTAACTGAAGAAGGATAGTATTGTTGGGTTAATTTTATAGGTTATAGGTATGATTCTTTGGTCTTTTAGTGCTTCTTCTTTCATTTTCAAGGGAGTGATGTGCTGTAAATTTCGTAACTATTGATGCCTCCAAATTGTACTACAAAAAAATGTTCCTATTGGTATATGAGGTAGTGTGTTTCAGGGCACAGTTGAGATAAATTAGTAGACATTGAATACTCTCTTTAACTCTTTAAGGGGGGTAATATACACGTTTGGTACATTAGAGCCCTTTGATTCCTCCATAGTATGCCAGGAAACAGGACTAGATTAACAAAAATAATGGTGACCTGTTGCTTGGAATAGTTTGGGGGAATCAGGTGCTCCAGATTTTTTTATCACTTAATTATGATTCAGTTTATCACTCAAAATTTATTGTGATCATCCACTTCTTTGTAATGTATTAGTCTGTTTGCACTCTTTTCTCCATAGGTTTACTTGAGAGAGAGAGAGAGAGAGAGAGAGAGAGAGAGAGAGAGAGAGAGAGAGAGAGTCGGCAAGTGAGGTGCCAGACAATGGTAAGATAATCAGTGTGATCTAATTAGAAGCCAGAGAGACGTCATTACGAGTACCACTTTGTACATATAGACATACACATAAATAGATGAATAGGGATATGTTATTAGGTGTACAGGAAGATCTATGCTGTACATGGATTGATTGGCACCGATATTCAATATAATATTATATACAGTACAATGGTTAGATAGGTAATTTTTTCTTGTTTATTTTATTATGTTACAACGCTACATCCCTTATATATTGTTTTCTAGATAATCGTACGTACCAGTGCAGCAGTTGGGTCACCAGTTCGCATACTTCTTTGGAATACTAAGGTACCGGTAGCTATCATTGTTCATGACTTAACATTTATTCCTTCACTTTATAGAACCTCCACTGTCTACGAGTATTTCCTTCCAACAATTACTTTTCGTAGAAAAATTCTACCTCTTAGTACAGATTTCTACCTTGGATTTACAGAAGTTCATATCCAGGTATACTTTCAGTAAACAAAGAGAGGGGGGGGGGGATAGTATGCATGAATTATTTGCTCTCGGATTCGGTTCCTTTACACCAATCTTCCATGAAAATATCGCTCTTACGCCATCGATTTAAAGCTTCAGTGATGCATTAACAATTTACCGGTGTGTTGGAATTTTTAAGATAGTGCAAAGCTCCCTTCTCTCTCATCGATAACTTAATCCCCGATCCTTCCCTCGTCAAGATATCGAAAAGGATTTGGTTCAGGACAGCTCCGAGGAACTATGTCTAATAATTTTCCAGCCTTCTCAGTAGGGAGTGAGATCTGCTCCCACGTGTCCTCCCAGTAACCAGACCCAATCCCTTGACATCACCCAGACCAGAAACCCGAAAAAAAAAACCTCTAGCCCACACCACTAACACCTCCGTCACACTTGAGATAAAAAGGCTTGACGAAGGTAAACTCTTTTTAGCTCCACAGGATAAAAAAGTGGGTCCAGTGTACACACACACACACACACACACACACACACACACACACACACACACACACACACACACACACACACACACTGCAGGTGCCAGACTACAATAATATGGGCACAAGAGCTGAGTGTTGGTTATTGGCCTTATTATTCTACAGTTATCTACAGGTACAACTTTGGGGTCATTTGACGCTTATTGTACGAAACTTAACACCGTTGAACTTCTTTAATGCAGTCTCCCGTGGTACATTACAAATGTCTGTAAATTGTATTGAAACTCAAGTAGTGAAGCCTGATATGAAAAGTTTGAAAAATAGAAATAAAACTCTAGTTCAGGTTGGAAGGTTTCAACATGTGCCCGGAATGGAGAGAGGAAGGAAGACGTACTCGTAGGTGACGTGTTGTATGAATGAAGGAAACCTGAACATGCCAACCCTGAGTGGAAGGGAGTGTACAGAGCAAGGAACATTGAGGTCGAGGTGCACAGGATTGAGAATTTTGCTTCGCCTAATCCTCGGTTGTTCTTCAGGGTAATAATTCTATAGTACTGTACAGTCGTAGTCAGATACAATCATTCACATATGGGTAATTCAAACAATTTGCTGTCTAATGTTTTCACGTTCTCATATGTTGTTATTATTTCGAATAGTGAGTATCTGATAGAAGTAAATTAGACGATGCTGCAACCAATTTATTGGATTGTTTCCCATTTAACGAACAGAAGAAAAACTACAAAATATTTACATGAATAACTCCAATATGGATGATTATTATTGACCACGACTGCACATGGGAACTTCTCCGGATATATCAGGATAACAAAAGGACCAAACACAAAATATAGTATGGCGTACACCTAACCTAACTTAACGTATGTACTTATAAACTATGTACTACATAGGGAAACGTGTAAAGGTTACAAATAATGCTGTTTCCCTGTACATTCTGACATTCTGACTCTAATGTACCAAAAGCATATTATCCACTTATTACGACGTGGATTTCACTATCAAATAAGCAGTGTATTTTATAGAGTAGTATTGTATGTTTGTATCTGTGGGTGTGTGTGCTAGCGTTTGTTCTTGTGCGAAAGAAAAATGTTTGAGATGAAGGTGAAATTGTGACATGGGTGCATGATATCCCCGTGACTGTCCAATTTGTCCCTGGATGTTGTGACGAGGGAAGGGAATGCAAGGGGGACGCCACGCAGAGAGAAACAAGACATAGGGAATGACGGGAGATTGGCAGACGTTGTTTGTTTGCATGGGACTCGTTCCTCGTGACGGATTACGGCACGAGTTGGAAGTCTCTCTGATTCCTCCCAATTTCACAAAAACAATAGAAAAACACCTATACTGAGGAATGTGTGTGTGTGGTTTTTTTTTTTTTTTTTTTTTTGCATAATCTGGAGGAATTAGGAACCTCTGATTCACCAACATTCCAGGCTCATTAAAATGGGATAACTAAAATGGGCCACCTAATCTGAACATTTGTGAACGAGAAGAAAGTAAAGTTGCAGGCAAGAAAGAAAGATGTCGACGAACTGCAGGCAACAGATTCCTCCAGATTTTGCCACAAAGCAGAACCACCACACTAATACACTCCGTTGCCTGAAACACTTTGGGGGAATCAACAGCCTCCGTTATGTTTTGTAGACAACTTCATACCTCAAGGCCGGTAGTCACAAAACATCTTAGAGAGTTTGGACTTGTTTGTATGTTTTTTGCATTAATAACCTCACCATATATAGTGTTTCAGGCTCATTTCGAAGCAGTGAATTGTATTGTTATTCTATTTGTATGAGCTTATATTATTATTTTGAATAGTATGAGCTTATATTATTATTTTGATTAGTATGATTAGTATGATTGTTATTAGTATGAGCTTATATTATGATTTCGAAGCAGTTCCTTGTCCTAATCCTTCCCATGAATGAAAGCTTACGAACAAAAATTTTACTTAAGAGTTAATTTTGCTTTTGTGAATACCGGCCCAGCTCTCTCCTGTCTCTGAATAATGACACATCCGGGAGGGTTGAGAGGCAGAGGAAAGAAATTACAATAGATCCACCGTGTCCTATGTGGTTAATTAATAGACATAGACGCGAAAGATATATTTAAAATCGTAGAGCTCTGATGCCTCATGTCTCTTGTACTGAGATATTGGAAGTGTCAATGATGGAAAAAATAAATGAATGGCTAGGGAAGGAATGGGTGGAGAGGAGGAGGAAGTGGAAACAGAAAAGGTAGTGGAAGTGGAGAGAGAAAGAATAGAGTGGGGTGAGGGAGAGAGGGGAAAGGGGAGAGATGTGAGACTGAAAGGGGAAGATAACCGGGAGGGGAGAGGAAATAGGGAGAGGAGACGAGACGGAAGAGAGAGTAAAGGGAGTGAGGGAGAATAAACAGGGGAGAAAGGGGAGGGATTGTTGAGGTTGGGGGATGAGATCTGCTTGTTTCTGGCTTGGTACATGGCAGCTCAGAGGTCTTTTTGCACGTCCCATCCAGCACCCCCCAACTCAACCACTCGACTCGTACCATTATCCCCAAGTCTCTCATGGTTTGAGCTCTCGGGGCCAAAAGTCATTTAGCCTCTCTTGTACGATGGTCAGCTCTAAGACAATGGTAACATTTTCTTTTCTTGTACTACTAACCTTAGTATTCATGAAATCGTTAAGTCATATTCAAAGTGTTATGTTTTCTTCTCACATCAATACTTAGGAATTGTTCTGTTCGTTAATGGTGCACAGAGGTTCAATTTATGTAGACTAAGCTCCCTGAAATCCTTAGAGAACACAGTTCAAATGTTGATTTAGTACTGTACAATCCTATAAACATAATTGGACATTTGCAATGTTAATTTTTACTTTCATTTATATCATGCAGTAAGACCCGAATCACAGAGCCAAAATGCAGGTGAATCGAGCAATGTTAAGGTGCAAGTTTCGTACGTTAAAATATAATATTTTATACAGTATACTACAATCTGGATCTTGGAGTTCAACATCAGACATGGTACAATGTGTTGGGTGATTGTTTAAGAAAGCGTGGGTAAACCATAGGACTTGTACATGATAGGCAGGAATGGAAGAATTGAAGAAAGTGTATGTCAGGGCTGGTAACTCGATTTTAACTTGACAAGCCATAGGATGGCTCCTTCCACGACCTTAGTCGTGGATGGGGGGGGGGGGGGGGAGCTGAAAATGTGGTAGACTTGGAAGGGGAAATGGATGTGAGTGTTAACTATTTCACTGGTTATTCTCTCCCACTCTGTATTTTCATATTCTATTTTCCATCCCTGGCCCTGGAGTCTTCATTCTCTTGAAAAAGGGAAATAGGATACTGATGATGATGATGATGTTTAGAGGGGAACGCGACGGTGCAAAAGTGCAGCTAACCACCCAGAATTTAAATAAAAAAATGAACGAAAATCATGATTAATCCTTACATCCAAGAGATATATTTGGTTCATATTTGCCGATTCCTTTCATGGGTGTGATTGGCGAGTGAGTGTTATTAACTGCGTAAATGATGATAAAAATACCAGTTGCAGAATCAGATGAAGGCCATGCTCCAAAGTCAAGTCACAAACATGACCACGAGATATTAGGGTTGAGGATTATCTCTATCATGATGTGAATATAAATAAGAATGTGTATATATATTATGTTGACTAGAGTGTCTTACTATTATTATATTCAGTAAACTTGAGTACTAGCAAAAAGTTATAAACGCAGCTATTTCCATACTGGTTTGATGTATAGTAAAATCTAAAAAGTAGTGGAAAGTGTTAATATTTGGGAGGAATATTTTTCATCAAATCTTCAAACAGTAAATTTGTGAAATTTTGCATAACAACTAAGTATATAAAGATGTTATCTGAATATATTGGAGGGAAATTATCAAGCATTCTAGCCCACAGCCGAAATATCTGGCGAGACTGGACGTGTTCAGTTTTCTACGCCTGTGCAGTGGCTACGTGGTTGGTTAAAGAGAGGAACAATTGCACACGATAGAACACCACTTCATTATCTAAGTAACTCTCCCGTGAAACCATTGTGGAAAGTCTCGCCACAAAACAATTCCTTCATCATTCAACTTTTCGAGGGTAGTGAGTGTGGTAGCGCTTTCAACACGCACAAAGTCTCCTCTTCCAACAATCCCAACAAACAACTTTTTAAAAACACACAGACACAGACACAGACACAGAGGGTTGTATTTTCTCCACACCAGCCAACCCTTTGTATACGACACCAGTATCAGATTCCACGGACGTTGGTATGAGTAACCGGTATCTGTCAAGAATAAACGTTTTACCATGAAGGGGAAAGTACAGTCGGCCTCAGAAATTCGTACACAGAGCATTCGGTAAAAAAATGTGTCTATATTCTGCACTTATAGTAGGGATTGTTCTGCTGACTGATTCAAGTGGTAGCCAAATATATATTACTAGAAAAGTTTAAAAGTTTGGTATTTGGAAATTAATGTACTAAATTTTCTATTTGTTACGAGCCCTTGATGTTACAGTGATATATACAAATTTCTGAGGCCGACTGTCTATGCAGTGTTGGTAAATCTGGAGCAACTGATTCCTCCAACAATTCCAGGCAACAGACTATCATTATTTTTGCTCATCTAGTTCTGTTTCCTGGCATAGGCCTACTTTGGAAGAATCAAGGTGTTCAACAATACAGAAAGCGTATTATCCCCTTGAGAGAATAATATTATGGCAGTACAAAATGAGCTCGCACCGTTCATAGGTATCTCATCCTTTGATCCTTTCTCCATGAAATTTGGAAGAGTTATTAGTAAATAATGAACACTTTCCCTTTTGATTCGAGTATGTGAATGATTCCCACTGACTGCTGCTGGAACAACCCAACTCTGTACATCTTCTATACTAATATACATTTGTGACTGTCGTACGTGACTATGTATGTATGTATGTGGCTATGTCCGTTATAGCTGACCAAAACCAGTGGACCAAAACTGCATCCAAATTTGACCATAGGCGTAACATATCATGAGGAATGTTTTTAGCATGGTCCAGTTGACCTCCAAGCCCGCCGTCAGGCGCCACGCCGTCTAGTTAAAAATACGACTGAAGGCAATATATAGCCACAGCTTACTGAATCCTTAAACAAAATGTGCGTTTCGAGAACCTGTGACTATTATCATCCCCTCTGTCGGTCGTAGTGGAATCAGAAGCATGGTAGCTAGTGTTTTGAATATGCAACTGAAAAGCATGGGTTAGAATACCAGTCAGGGTAAACAAAGAGCTACAGTTTCACCTCACACCTTACGCACTGTAAATTCTGGTTCTGTTCCCTTTTAAGTACATTCCATGAAAAAAATACTGATTATAAGTTGTGCAAAAACTTTTGTGGAATTAAAGTTTTGATGTGTAACTCTTCTTGATGGAAAGTATTTGCCAAGCGTATTATAATTGAAGCTCATGTCCAGTTACGTCAGACACTCACAACAAAATATTACCTCTCTCAAACCCACTTTATTCCTCATAGTTTGTTCTACTATACTCTGTTCAAAATTTGTGTTCCACTGGCCTCTTATGCTTAGATAGAAATAGATAGATTGATATAGATAGATAGATAGATAGATAGAGTGAAATAGAGATAGATAGATAGATAGAAATAGAGATAGATAGATAGATAGATAGAAATAGACAGATAGATAGAGGCCAGTGGAACACAAATTTTGAACAGAGTATAGTCTGTTATCTCTTTCACGGACTGTTAACTTCGTCATCTCATAATCTGGAATATTATTTATGTCCTCTGAGGCTGCGTATGTGTACTTTATTAATTATATAAAAATGCACGGTGTTCGGTCGGAGCACGCAGAAAAAAATTATATATCTGATTTTTCACGTGAAACATAATTTCATGTATTCAGTCATATTTTTTTCTGAAGATGAAACACCTAACAGTATTATTTATGACGGAAGAGTCCACTAACTAAAAACAACACAAACACTCTCTCTCTCTCTCTCTCTCTCTCTCTCTCTCTCTCTCTCTCTCTCTCTCTCTCTCTCTCTCTCTCTCTCTCTCTCTCTCTCTCTCTCTCTCTCTCTCTCTCTCTCTCTCTCTCTCTCTCTCTCTCTCTCTCTCTCTCTCTCTCTCTCTCTCTCTCTCTCTCTCATTTTCAGCATAGTATAACCCTACTCATCAACCCATTTACTCTTTCTCTCTCTATCTATCTATTTAACCATCTATCAATTTATCTATCTATCTAACTATCTATCAATTTATCTATATCTCACTATCTATCTATCTAACTACCTATCTATCTATCTAACTACCTATCTATATATCTATCTATCCATTTATCTACCTATCTATCTATCTATCTATCTAACCATCTATCAATTTATCTATCTATCTAACTACCTATCTATCTATCTATCTATCTATCTATCTAACCATCTATCAATTTATCTATCTATCCATCTATCTATCTATCTAACCATCGTCGTACACCATGGCCATCAAGCCCTTTCCCAACCCCTGCAGCAAAGAGTTATGTACTAATCATCTGAGTGGGGGAACATCGTGTACAATACCGTGATCCCTTGTCCCACCATGTTATCTCCTATAGGTTAGTTGGCCCTCACTTGTATTTGCATTTCCTTTGATAATACACTACCGGCGGGTACAGAAACTCTCTCTCTCTCTCTCCGCCCTTCACTACCGTACTCAGCCTTTTTATATTATACAGTAGGTATATATTAAACAGTAGGTATATCATGTATGTCGAGGTGATAATGTATGTGTAGTGTTCGGTTATACCATTGGACAGTATATACATGCAGCTGTGAGGACTATCATCATTTCTAGGACTGTTCTAATCATTATAGTCTGTAGGAATATCGTCGGCTTAAAAATTTTGTCCGCCGCTGTATAGTGACGAGGGTAGAGGCTGAAACAATAGTGTTTGGAATGATGCCATCTGATTGGGATACAGAAGAGGGGAGAGAAAAGAGAAAGAAAAAGGAAAAGGAAGTATGTATATTATTGGAGGTAAGAGAGAAGAAGAGACAAAAGGAGAAAAAGAAAAAAGATCATTTACGCAAGAGAAGAAAGAATGAAAGGAATGAGGGGAAGAATACCGAAGAGAAGAAAAATGAAGAGAAAAG
Source organism: Petrolisthes cinctipes (assembly GCA_033782935.1). Lineage (NCBI taxonomy): Eukaryota > Metazoa > Arthropoda > Malacostraca > Decapoda > Porcellanidae > Petrolisthes > Petrolisthes cinctipes. The sequence continues at coordinate 6,937 of JAWQEG010003725.1, read as the reverse complement.
GCAGGAGAATAAAAATAGTAGGGGACAAAGGGAATTTAATTTGAGAGTAGAGTTATGGAAATAAAAGCTAGGAATAAAAAAGAGGAAAAAATAGTTATTATATACATAGGTTCTGTACAGGAAGTATTTCATAAAACTCAACTGGATTTCCTATGGGTTATTTTTGTTTAATTATTATAATGCATGCAGATTAAAATGTAGAAATTACGAATTCTTCACAAGATAAACTATAGAAACAGTTTTCATTCTCAAAAGTACTTAAAAACAATTGTGGAACGATATGAAATAATGGAATGTGTTTTAGAACGAACTCCTTTATAATACAGATTCATGTGGAATAGCTTGAATATTTGAACAGACTCTGCTTGCATTTACATTATCATTAGCACGAGTGTCCCACATGTGATGGTTAATGGGTCGGAACACCTGTTGATGCCTTCCATATCCCCTGCCTCCTCCCTCCCCTCCCTCCCCGACTCTGATGCAACAACTATTTTCTGACAACCGTATTTTATATAATATTCCCATTACATACTGTCGTCACCATTATTCCAACCCAACGTTGCAATGTCATCTGTTCTCAATTCCCACCTTTTCTTTGTTATCACTCATTGCCATGCTACACTAGTACTCACCCCCATCGTATATTTACATCCTTTCCTCATATTCACACCTCATTCCTACATTGTACAGGCTGACTGGTCCCCCTTTCTCTCCCTGCATTACCGAACCATTTTCTGCCTTATATTTGTTCTCGTCGCTCCCTCTTAGACACTGATACCACACCATGGACCTCGTGTGAAAGTGATAGCGTTGTGTTGTTTATGTTGGTGTTGTGGTGAGGGTGAAGGATACAGAGACAGACTGACAGAAACGCCACGGGGGATTTCCTGGGAGAAAATGTTTAATGCTAGCGTGTGAGCGTGTGTGTGTGTGTTTTATATAATTGTATATTATATATATATATATATATATATATATATATATATATTATATATATATAATATATATATTATATATATATATATATATATATATATATATAATATATATATATATATATATATATATATACCCGGAAGTAATATATAAATATAGGAAAAACAAAGCTTGTTAATGTGTGTATTTGTGCTTGTGTTTATTGGAGAGCATGTGTGCATGCAATCCCTGCTTAATTAAATGCTTTTATTGTGCGTGTGGGTGTGTTGTCTGTCGCTATGGCTTAATTGGTGTGTGTGTGTGTGTGTGTGTGTGTGTATGTGTGTGAGTGTGTGTGCAATCTGGAATAATTCTATGATGGCTTATGTAACTAAATTGTGGGTGTGATTGTGTGTTGTCCATATTGTCTTGTGGACGTATGCTTCGATTCATTCTCTCTCTCTCTCTCTCTCTCTCTCTCCTCTCTCTCTCTCTCTCTCTGCCTCCACCACTGCATCATATTTCTTCCGTCACCAGATCCCACTTTGCTGTGCTACTCTTTGTCTGTCTGTGTATCTATGTTTAGGTTTGTTTGTCTGAATGTATAGAGTGGAATGCTTATGCCTGTTTGTATGTGTGTATGTTAGTGTATGCTTATGTGACATTGTCTTTGTATATGTGTATGTTTGTGTATACTTATGTAGACTGGGTTTTTTATCGTTCTGTATAATATGTTTCCTTGTATGTGTATATCTATGTGTATGTGTGTGTGTGTAGTGGGGAATGAAGAGAGATGTCGTGATATGAATAGATAAGAAAGTGTGTGTGTGTGTTTGTATGTGTATATCTATGTGTGTGTGTGTATAGTGAGGAGTGAAGAGAGATGCCGTGATATGAATAGATAAGAAAGTGTCTGTCTGTGTGTGTGTGTGTGTGTGTGTGTGTGTGTGTGTGTGTGTGTGTGTGTGTGTGTGTGTGTGTGTGTGTGTGTGTATAGTGAGGAGTGAAGAGAGATGCCGTGATATGTATAGATAAGAAAGTGTGTGTGTGTGTGTGTGTGTATAGTGGGGAGTGAAGAGAGATGCCGTGATATGTATAGATAAGAAAGTGTGTGTGGTGTGTGTGTGTGTGTGTGTGTGTGTGTGTGTGTGTGTGTGTGTGTGTGTGTGTAGTGAAGATATACACCGTGTGATGTCTCCCACGTGGGACAGGTAGAGGGGAGAGCTAATTAGGGTGTCATTAATGAGGCGTGGGGTCATTACTACTGATAGATGGTATCTCTCTCTCTCTCTCTCTCTCTCTCTCTCTCTCTCTCTCTCTCTCTCTCTCTCTCTCTCTCTCTCCTCTCTCTCTCTCTCTCTCTCTCTCTCTCTCTCTCTCTCTCTCTCTCTCTCTCTCTCTCTCTCAATGTCTGTTTGTGGTTGTGTTTTCTCTATCCCTCTATATACATTTGTCTAATAATAATTAATGTTATTTAAATTTAGGCACCCATCTCTGTATAGTTTTCCATACTAAATTGTATATCTGTCCATCTCTGTGTAGATATAAATAATTTCATCCATTACCTCTTCATCTCGGTATATCTACAGTATATATATAAGTAATATTTATCCTTACCTATCTCTTCCACCGCATCTCCATCTTTTTCCTATATCAATCCATCTTTGTGTGTTATTTTCCTTTGTTCTTACGTCGTATTCTATTCCGTTTTCGCCAAGTTCACTCTCTCAGACTTTTCCGATTTCCTGCCACCAAGCCAGTCTCCAATTCTTTCTTACTTCCTTCTTTCCTTCCTCTCTTATTCTTCTCCCTCACTTTTCTCTCCTCTTTCTTTTCCCCAGATACCAAGGCCTCTTGTTCTCCCTCGCTCTGTTTTCTATTCCTTTTTTGAAAGGAGAGAAATGAAAAGAAAATGTATAGTCAATCGTCTGCGGTCCTCTACAGAACTTGGACTTCCTTACGCTTGAAGATTGTAACTAAGAAATCGCCCTTTAACACTGTCAATTTCATCATTCAGTATTTACCACTGATTGAGAGACGAAATCCATTCTATTCATATTACAGTTGAGTCAGTTTCATAGCACCAGGAGACGCCAATGTACTATGGTGTACAAAAGTTCATTCCCTCAGCCAGCTAAAATATGATTAAATTATTTGTGGTTCGGAAGACATTACACAGTTCGCCATTTATTCTCTATTGCTTAGTCGATCGACCCACAGGTACTTCAGTTATAATGTGGCTGGCTGAGGAAACAAACTTAGGTGCACCAAAGTACGTCAACACCAAACTGAGAAGTCTTAAGATACACATCTTTGAAGTTTAAAACGAAACTTATGTACTATATCTATCTATCTATCTATCTATCTATCTGTCTGTCTATATATACATATATATATTTATATATATTTATTTATTTATTATTTATTTTATTGCTCGTCTTTGCACCCCCCGTCCTAGATTAGTCATATTTTATTAGTGAGTTGCTCGTTCGTTATCAGCATTTTCATTAGTGACTCAAAAGTTAAGGCTGTAATATACAGTATATCATGCAATTTCTCAGGAATACTATTCGAGTAGTTCAGTTTACTGCAAAATCAAACCTCTTATCACGGAAGAGGATTATTAGGATAAGTGGGGATAGATATATAAAGTATTTGTGTTGGTGTAGCTATGTTTGTGTGTGTAACAAGAATGTGTTTATACTTTCATCGTGGATACCTCAACAGGCTGCAACTTGACAATAAAACTTTGTTGACTACGCTTCGGTACGAAGAAATCCCACCTCCTCCTCCACCCCGGAACACGAACCCTCAACCCCTACTCCTACTTTAAGCATCATCACCTCTCACACTCACAACATATCTACCTCCCCATCCACTTCTTTATTGATGTTCCCTATACTTTTCCTGACCACAAATGTCCATTTCCCCTTCCCCATACTTTTTTCCCACAACCTCACCACTCCTCTTCCCCTTCATTTTCTCACTACTCCTCCGTCCCTTCCCCATTCCTCCTTTCCTTCACTCCCCACGCACACACCCCATTTTTTGAACCCCAGACTCTTCTCATCATGTGTTCCATGTATTATGTATTTTCAAATTATGTATTTTTGCACCTCGCCTAATTGAAATCCGTCCACCCGTGTCTGTCGTTTTTAAGTGCAAGGAAATATGAGGAGGGGTTGTATGATACTCAGGGTGGGGTAAGGAGTTGGTGTTGTTGTAATTATTATGTGCCTGTTTGTTTGTCTGCTTGCACATGAAGAGGGGTTGTATGGTACTCAGGGTGGGGTAAGGAGCTGGTGTTGTTGTAATTATTATGTGCCTGTTTGTCTGTCTGCTTGCACATGAAGAGGGGTTGTATGGTACTCAGGGTGTGGTAAGGAGCTGGTGTTGTTGTAATTATTATGTGCCTGTTTGTCTGTCTGCTTGCACATGAAGAGGGGGTTGTATGGTACTCAGGGTGGGGTAAGGAGTTGGTGTTGTTGTAATTATTATGTGCCTGTTTGTCTGTCTGCTTGCACATGAAGAGGGGTTGTATGGTACTCAGGGTGTGGTAAGGAGCTGGTGTTGTTGTAGTTATTATGTGCCTGTTTATCTGTCTGTCTATATCTGTTTAACTGATGGGTCTTTGTATGTGTGTTTGGTAGCTTCTTTGTCCGACTCTCTGATCGCCTCTCTGTCTGGCTTCATGTCTGTGGATGCATCTGTCTGTTTGTCTATCTATCTACTTTATTTTTCTGTCCTGCCTGTATGAAGGTGTGTACAGTACGTATATCCTTCATTTGCTCTGTCGTTCTGAAAATCATTCATTCTATAGTTTCTAAACCTTTGTATTGCTTTATGGTGCTGGCTCCACCCATCTCACACACACACACACACACACACACACACACACACACACACACAACACACACCACACACACACCTCTCCACAACACATCCACATACACAGAAATCCCTGCAATCTCCCAGTATTGTCCCCAGCTCTTTCTCTCTCTGTTGTTCCTCTTGCAGCCGGACAAAAACACACTCCCCGCACACACACACACACACACACACACACACACACGTTTGAAAACATGTATGTATAAATGTACTGTATATGTATGTATGTTTTGAATTATATGTAAAATGTATATATGAACACACACACACACACACACACACACACACACACAGGCAGTCTGAGGCAATCAAGCATATACATACACACACGCACACAGTCACAGTGAGGCAATCAAACCCACATAGAGACCCTGTAAGGTAAACACTGGATCCTGTTGCACTGGTATTTGGTGGCACTCACACTCACTCATACTCACACCCCACAGGGACTCACAAGAACTCACAGGGACTCAAGTGCTCACAGGGACTCATACTACACTCACATGCATTCACAAGAGCTCACTGAGACTCGCAAGAGATCACCGAGACTCCCAAATACCCACTGGGACTTGGCAAATACTCACAAAATATCGACACTCACACGGGCGCAACAAGGTACTCACAATAGGTACCCCACAAGAACTAAAAAATACTCACACTCTATCGCAAATACTCGAAGGGTATTAACTACTCACAAGTACTCATGAACACGCGAAGGCTCTCACAATCACTCACTGACACTCGCAGGCACTCACAAACACTGACATTCACAAGCACTCATAGACACTCACTGATACACACACACATACACACAGGCATTGATAGACGCAGATACCGTACATACGTGGATTTGAAGAGGTGACTGACTGGATGCGCTTTACATCATATTGGTATGAGTAGTACGCCACACAGTTAAGGGACCCCTGTGATGTAGTAAAAATATTGGAGGTAAATGAGTCCTTCAAATATTGCCACGAGACATCACCTGTATGGAAAAAGCTTGTTTCGTAGCATGGTCAGGTGGAATCTGAAGCCTCCAATTATCATACACGATCACAGGGTCCTTAAAAGGCAATACATTTACCAGCCGTTGTTTCATTGGTTACATTCCACCTCTTACTAGTTTCGTGTTCCCCCAAACTCAAACACCATAGCAGCTGACTGAGAATTATTTTTTATTTTGCGCAATTAATTAAATTTAAATATAAATATAAACATAATCCTTAGACAATTGTTGTTATTGATGATGTTCTCCCGGCACAGAATGGCCTCCTGCCCCACAGACCCCAGGTACGCTCTGGTCGCGGTGAAAAAAAACAAATTAAAATAAAGGAGGGGCTAGCCCTATATGCCTAGGCAAACCAAAGCACATCCCAGGGAAATGGGACCAGAGCTTACTGGACCAGGGAGTCTGGGGGGCCTCCGACAGCCAGGGAGATTGGGACAACTGTTCATTACGGAAGTAGTGACGTGTGAGTGTGTGAGTAGTAGTTGACCTGGGCCACGGTAACGGGCTTGATGAAGCCTATATGTCCAGTGTCGGAATATATATATATATACGTACACTACATGAAATTTAGTCTCCATTAGCTTGGCCGGGTTGACTAGATCATGGACTAGAGCAGCTGAAACCTCTGGAATGACGAGCTTAGAACTGGAACTGGATTTAATAAATTCACTTCCTTCTCTCTCTCTCTCTCTCTCTCTCTCTCTCTCTCTCTCTCTCTCTCTCTCTCTCTCTCTCTCTCTCTCTCTCTCTCTCTCTCTCTCTCTCTCTCTCTCTCTCTCACCTATTTTCTTTCTCCAGTTGTCTTTGCTGTTCATTTCTTCCACTCATCTTCGTCTCCCTTTCTTTCTTTTTTCCATCTGCTATTCTCTCCTCTTATTCCAATACTCTTTTCTTCAAGTTCTTCCTCTTTCCACCACTTTATTCCCTCTCACTTGCATTTCCCGTGCCCTTCCCCATTCCCCCTCTCCTTCCAACCTCTTTCTTCCCTTCATCCACACCCAATCCCATTCCCCCCTCTCCTTCCACCTCTCCCCTTCCCTTCATCCCTTATTTCCATTCTCCCCCCTCTCCTTACACCTCTCCCTTCCCTTCATCCCCCATTCCTACCTTTTACTCATTCAC